>JAVSBV010000147.1:6869543-6881689 GCA_033117975.1 Parotocinclus spilosoma | reverse complement strand
CACAGACACACACACAGACACACACACAGACACACACACAGACACACACACAGACACACACACAGACACACACACACTGTCGGGTCAGGTTGCGCTGATATGTTACAGCAGACTGATGAGTGTAAGATTATAAACCTGTCTCTGTTTCTCCACAGCTCCCTCTGCTGCCTCTTTCTCCTCCTGCAGACGTCTCACTCCCTCACTCTTCTCTCGCTCATGCCGACGCCAACCCTCCACCACCTTCTCTAACGTCTGACACACACACACACACACACACACACACACACACACAAAACTACTTTCATCATTCATGTCGTCCACTCAATTCAATACTTAATAGTGTTTGTCTCTGTGTGTGTGTGTGTGTGTGTGTGTGTGTGTGTGTGTGTGTGTGATGGACGTACCTTGTCGAGCTGCTCAATCATGATGTCCTTCTTGCGGTCCGCAGACACGGCGAGCGCCAACTGCTGCTGCAGCTCCAACGTTTTGTTTTGCAGAGCCAACAGCTGCTGCTCAGAGTGCTACACACACACACACGCACACACACGCACACACACACGCACACACAGTAATAAGTACTAGGTTTGCACGTCATAAAGGAAGTACAACTGGGATTAAAATGTGACAAGCAGATCGAATTTGTGGGTGTCTCAATACTTTTGGCCCGGTGTGTGTGTGTGTGTGTGTGTGTGTGTGTGTTACCTTGCGCCGGGTTCGTTCTCTCTCCAGACTGTCTCTGATCACCTGCAGCTCGGAAACAGAGTGGAATGGGGCGGAGTCAAAATCAGCACGTAGGCGGGAATACCGCGGAAACAAATCCTCCATCCCACTGACACACACACACACACACAAACACACACACACACAAACACACACACACACAAACACACACACACACACACACACACGTATATATAGATAAGTAATTAGTTGAATGATCCCGAAATCTCTTTAATCCTCTGTGTGTGTGTGTGTGTGTGTGTACCTGAGCAGGTGTGAGGTGGTATCACTCCCGTATGAATTATCCTGTAGATGATGTAACCCAGGAGGGAGGAGCTCTGCAGGTCACAGGTGAGTGTTTAGAGGTGAGCAGCGGGCTGTGGGCGTGTCCCAATCCCCCAGTGTTCCCTACATAGTGCACTATTTAATATTTAACACTCACCGTGGGTGTCGCTGGATTCCGGCGGCGCTCTCAGCATGGTCTGTAAATGAGTCCTGACGTTCTCCATGTCCTCAATGTGATGCCGCCCGGCCTACACACACACACACACACACACACACACACACACACACACACACACACACACACAATTTAAATATAGAAAGAGTCTGTAATGACATGGAAGATCAGGATTTGCATACACTGATGACTCTGCTTGTAAGAAATAAAGTAACAAACAACCTAAAACATAGCTCACATATATTTTCAATAATATTCAACTCTAGTGCCGGTGAAGGTCACCATAATGTATTGATTCTAATGGTTCAGAAAGTACTGACTGTCGGGCTTTGGCTTCCAGTAGATGATACTTAGCAGAATTCATTCCATCTGCACAGTTTCTAGAGCCATTTGACTTCCACACAATTCCAAAGCAGAACAGAACCACCATAATGTTCAGCAGCTGGCAAGGTGCTATTTTCTAAAAGCTTACTGCTTTCTAATATTTTACTCTAGTTGGAGTTCAATCTTCCAAAGACATTGTGGCTTATCTAAGTGGTAAATAAGCAAATTCGGTACTTTTTGTATTCCATATTCTTAAGCAACAAAACTAGGTGGATGCAGTCCTAATTTGTTCCATATCGTATTTGAAGATTACCCAGAATTCTCTTAGGAGACCACTATATTTTACACCTTTAGCCAAGCAGTGTTAACACCTATTGCATGTGTTCTGTCTCATAGCTTGATGTCGTGTAGAGCTTCAGAATCTATCTGTGTCTTTCCTATATTTCATTTTAATACAAATATACAAATATTCTAATTAGATATATACAAATAGTACGTTCCTTTATCTTCCGGCAACTCTGGGCACAAGGGAAGGAACAACCCTAGACTGGGCACCAATCCATCGTAGGGCACACAGTCACACACTAACGGTCACATTAGAAACACCTAACCTAACACGCATGTCTATGGACTCTGGGAGGAAACCAGAGTACCCGGAGTTAACCCACGCAGACCTGGTGAGGACATGCAAACTCCCTTTAGATTATAAATATATTAATTTTAGACCAGTTACCATCAGTTAAAAAAGGTACATACCATAACTCGCATACATGTACAGTCTCTCACAAAACTGAGTACGCCCTTCACATTTTTCAAAATATTTTTAAATATTTTTTCATGGGACAACTCTGAAGATGTGACACTTTAATACAATGTAAAGTATTCAGTCTACAGCTTGTATAACAGTGCAAGTTTGCTGTGCCTTCAAAATAACCCAACACACAGCCATCAACAACCGCTGGCAACAAAAGTGAGTACACCCCTAAAGAAAATGGACAAATTGTCCCAAAGAATCAATCTTTTATGTGCCCACCATTATTTTCCTGCATTGCCTTAAGTCTCTTGGGCATGGAGTTCACTAGAACTTCACAGGTTGCCACTGACGACATCACATAGCTCGTGGATGTCAGAGGCCCTGCGATCTTCAAATTTGAGAATGACTCACAGATGCTCAGTAGGGTTGAGATATGGAGACATGCCTGAACTTACCCTCAATTTCTTAAGCAAGGCAGTGGTCATCTAGGAGGCATGTTGGAATACTGTATTGCAACCCAATTTTTAAAAGGAGGGGATCAATCTCTGCTTCAGTACGTCACAGTACACGTTGGCATTCAGGGTTCCCTCAGTGAACTGTAGTTCCCACAGCTGGCAGCACTCCCGTAGCCCCAAAACCATGACATTCCCATCACCATGCTTGGCTGTAGGCAAGACACACTTGTCTCACACACACACACTCAGGCGTCACACACGCTTGACACCATCTGAACCCAATATGTTTATCTAGATGGTTCCACTAACCCATGTCCTTAGTCTACTTGTCTTCAGCAAAATGGTTGGGGGCTTTCTTGTGCATCTTATTTAGAAGAGGCTTCCTGGATTGCTGGAAGCACTCCTATGTCTATTTTTGCATGACATGGTCAGGCCTGTTCTGAGTGAAACCTGTCCTGTTAAACCACTTTGTGGTCTTTTCACTTTATGGGTGAAGATCATTTTCAGGGTGTTGGAAGGGTGTCTTCTTATAGCCTAGGCCATCCTTATGTACAAATTGTCTTTTTCATAGTTATTTGGCATTAGGTGCCATGTTGAACTTCCAGTGACCAGTATGAGAGCGTGTGAGAGCAAAAACACCTACATTTAAAACACCTGCTCCCCATTTACACCTGAGACCTTGTAACACTAACGAGTCACATGACACCAGGGAGGGAAATGGATAATTAGGAACAGTTTGTCCATTTTCAGTTTTATTCCAAAGAGGTTTAGACATTAATGGCTGTGTGTGTTATTTTGTGGGCACAGCAAATTTACACTGTTATACAAGCTGTAGACTGAATGCTTTACATTGTATCAAAGTGTCATATCTTCAGTGTTGTCCCATAAAATAAAATCATAAAATAGTTAGAAAAGTGTGAGGGGTGTACTCACTTTTGTGATATACTGCAACTCACTCAGATAACTACAGTCAAATGATTATGTTCTTTTTGAACAGCCTTCGGTCTTACGGATTTGACACAGACATCCGAGTCTGCAGGCCTATAACAGCTCACCATTCCTGCACACACTCAGACACTGTATATATGAAGATATTCATTCATATTTATGGTCGAAATAGAGTCGACTCAGTCAGGCTACACTCAGACAACTCAAGGCTCTCCTGCTGCACCTGAACAGAGGGGAGTTGACTTAGCCATGAAGTGACAGGAAGGCCACCCAGCCACCAGAGACCTATACATTTTGGCAGCCTTTCAAAAAAGAAGCGTCTATTTCTGAGAGTTAGTGACCTCGTCATGTGCTTACTCAAAAGTGAACCATTTAACCCGTTCACAAAGAGGCTGCTGCATTTCTTTACCTTTCTTTCAAGATTCCCTCCACCTTTCTTTCTATAATTTACTGAAGATTTTTAATGTGTTTTTAAATAAAGTCAAACTTAATATTCAACCAGCGCTTATCACTGTTTCTTTGCAAAGCAGGCCATAAATATTAATGAGGGGTTTCGTGTAGACCTGAAAGAGCCGGCTGCACATCGTCTTTCGTTAAGAAAGGAGGGGAGGTTTATCACAAATAAAAAAAACCTTGGGTAATTTTTCACAGAAATAATTGCCCTGCATGTAGTAAATGGTGTTATTTTCTGGTATTTAAAACTTTGGCAGGGCTCACTGTGTAATGATTTGCTGGCTGTGGACAGCTTTGGCGTGCTGACAGAGAAGCAGGATGGGCACAGCAGCAGGCAGGGGAAGTGCTACGCTAACGGCAGCTATTCGGCTGGAATCGATGTCAGGAAGCGTTGCTTCTACAGGGTGGAAATCTCCCCAGGTGGCAAGGGATCAAAAACAAGAGTGTGGATTGCTTAGGTCTACATGAAGGTGGAGAGACACTCGATATATTGATCATTCATGGATCCTATGACAGTCAGGTGTCAATCATTATTAATATTCAGACAGTGACATTTCTTACAAATCCGAAGGTCAGCTAGAAGGTCAAAAGGACAAAGACTCCTCTCTGGACTGGCATCCATGTAGTGGAATGAATTTGTTCTGCCTGCCCAAATGGGGGATTTTTTACTGTTTTTGAATTCAAATGGAAACCAAAATCTTTAGACAGAACATTAGTGAAAACTGATAGTACATGTACAATAAAAAGTGGTACCTTTCTTGTGTCCTATTTATTGATATTATTTTTAATTTTATAACCCACACCAACTTACAAACAAGACAAATACAATCTTCATCACCGTTACATTATTCTGAAAATCCAATAATAAACAATGTTTTGACACTAAGTCCTCAGTGTGAAAAAGATGCCTTAAGAAAGTGAGCAATTGAGAACAAATGGGAGCAGAATGTCATACTCAGGTGGTGCGACCAATGCCAGGACCAGAATTATTACAGCATTTGTCAGCAACGCTGTTCTTGCTTGGATGGTGTACAAAACATGTAGTCTGGATCATGCAGTGATGGCTGGTTTGGCTAAAGGCCCTGCTGCACACCAGGCATCATGGAAGAGTAAGAGAGCAAGCGAGAGAGAGAGACAGAGAGAGAGAGGGGGCGACTATGACCTTCACTGAATGTCACACTAAAACACTGAAGAAATGAATCTGTGAGTATGCCAGGAGATTGAGAGAAGCAAAAAAGAATTCGAAGACAAGCGGTTAATGATGCCAAATCTCTGGCCCGCACCTTCTACTTTTCATCACATGATGGTCAAATTAAAGTAATGGGATTCAAAGCATTATTAAGTCTGAAAGTATTAAAATCTCACCCTGGCCGTCCTACAATCTGCACATCGGGGCGAGCTGCTGGTTTGCTCTTGATTGAAGATGAAGATCTCAAGTCACGCCACACCACTTATGTTGAGCAAATACCGAATCAAGCGCGAACCTCCCCAAACTTTGGAATCGGATGATTAGAGCATGTCTGCCAGGAGAGGTCTCCTGCCAGAGCTTTATCATGCTGACCCCTCTGATTTTCATTAGAGATATCAATAAGTACGCTGGTTTGAAATGAAAAGTCAAAGTGGATGCCACTAGCTGTGACTTTTAATTTCCTGTTGGTAAGGTGATTTTCAAAACACAAGAGTTGATAGGTAAGACATCTGCTGTTATTAGGTGACAAGCTCAGACAGGAGGAATGAGGTAGACACTTGCCTCAATCGGGTGGGTGCCCACTTGTCTGCTGGTGGTTCATTTCATGACAAATGATGAGACTGGTGCACTGTACGGACAGCTGATTTTGTTTGTTGGTGTGTGTGTGTGTGTGTGTGTGTATGAGAGTATGAGTGTGTGTGCTTTTCTTCTTTGCAACAGTGCCTTTAATCTGAAATGGACAGTTGTATGCTACACTGATTATTGCACTGTATATAATTATCCTTGTGTGACTGGAAATAATGTACATTGTGTTTTTTTTCATTTTCCATTTTTCTTACCCTTTTGTTATATAAACCAAATACTATAATCATTTTAGAAAGGTTGCAGGTTAAAGTAGCACAGACAAAAATTACTGACACAAAACAGACTTAAATACAAAGAACAAAATTGTCAAAATTGATATAAAAATACTAAAGCGAGTTTTCAGTCTTTCAATGTTTAATCATACATCATAATTATTTAATTGCTCTGCGTGCATTCTGATTCTTCTAATATGTCTCACGTGAGGAAAGAATATGAAAAAGGAATATGAAAAAAATAGCTAATTTTGACAGTAAATTGTACTGTGTGCCAGAAAATGGACAGGTGTATTCAACTGTCTGTGCCAAGAAACCAAGCAGCAAATTTAAACGCACCACAATGGACATGCTAATTAGTGGCAGCGCAATGGAATCCTGCCTAGCATGTTAAATCTGCTACATGACAGTATGATTTGACTCCTTAAAAGGATTATGCAAATTACAGATTCACAGAACATGAAGACTGAGAAAGGTGACAGATAATTTATCCATAATACACCTTCCATGGGTATCTGCAGGCAGTGTGACAACCGGGCCATCAACTCATTCATTGCTAGCAATTCTGAAAGCACTCTTTCCTGACCTACAATGTACCCTGTGTGTTCAAATCATGAATTTAGCTACATTCTTAGTGAATTTGCGCATATAACCGCAGCAAACTCACCGTCCTTAAGGCAGTAGAGATTTAAGAGAACACGTGAGACAGACATGGATGACCATATGAGCTATTTAATTTGCCTAAAAAGACTGCGATAGATAGAACTGCACTAAAATAAACATTAAAGTTTGAAAAGCGCTGTATGGTGTAATGAAGATGCAGAAACAGATGTATGCTGTAAGGTGCTTCATTTTAACACACTCATCAAGATTTATACAATTTGTAACAAGTCAGTCAAATCTATACTATAGAAAAGGCAAGTTATGGTTAGAGGCAGGGTAGTAAATTGTTCCATTTTTGCAGGTAATCTAAATGCAAACTAGAAGCAACTTATCATGAGAATGGATTTTCCACCATCTGGTCAAATAACAGGGGATTTGTCTAGTGGCAAGCAAAGAAAGGAATGATGGGAGAAAGATTAGCAGGCAAGTCCTACAGTTGGCTAAAATGTATTTTGCGCAAACAAGAACAGATGATGCCTTAACAATTACACCTGTCAAAAACTCGAGAAAGCAATCCATCTCTCTGTGGCTTGGCTGAAAGCAGCCTACTTCATAGTAAAATGATTTTTTTAAACAATTGCTAGCAAACATTTTGATACATGACAAGCTGGAGAGTCAAATTTCACTTTCATGCGTAACCAAACCCAACCGTGTTTCTGCTGTTCGGTGATAAGTACAACAAATGCAGAGCATGCTGGTGTAGGAGGGAGGAGGGAGATAGGAGGCGCTGTGTGGGTCTTTTCATACAGAACCGTTGCGACAGGGTAACAAAGTACACAGTTTACTGGTCTTGGATGTGGTTACAGGATCAAAGCCAAGCAGCTTAGCTTGCACCTTTGTGGAACGAACGGCCTCTTGGCCTTTTGAAAGACTTCGGTTTGCTGCTGAACGTAATCAAAGGAACACTGTTAACTATTTATCATGTCTATCTCCATTGGAAAGGAAACGACTCTCACATTATATTGGTAAAGAATTGTAGGGGAAATAATGGATCTCTCTTTGTAGGGGGTAAACTAACTGAATCCAACACAATTCCCATATCTTTTTATATTTAAGAGTTACTATAGCTAATGCCCTAACATATTCTATTAAACATTTTAAACTATTTTAAATCTAAAGTTGGGTAAAGGTGGATTTGAATTATGCTAAATTATATTAAAGGTGCATTTATACTTGCAGTTCCTGTCTCATGCTTTAGACCAAAGCAAAAAATTATGCATTTTCTTGCTTAATTAAAACTTAATTAATACAGTCTTGCAATCCAAGCAATTATGAGTCAAGGGCCTTGCTCAGGGACCCAACTCTGGCATAGGTGAGATTTGAACCTTGGACCTTCTGGCCCATCTGGTCCATAGTCCAGTACCTTAACCACTAGACCACCACAGTCCCATAACATTCCATCTGGCATTCTTAATGTTGAACTACTGTTGAACCACCAAATGAAAACAAAAGGTTTATGAAAACAGTCACATACTGATTGGATAGCTTTTATGATGTTTTGCAACCAGACCTGTCAAATGTTTATAACGTCAGCAACCGTGCTGTCTGCTAAGCATGCTCATGGGATTAATAGCATACGCTGATATTGTTACAGTTGATAACTCAAAAGGAGCTTTTACAACTAATTTCCTCCATTTTGCACACAAAACAACACATGTTGCAAGGAGACAGCAGTTAGGATGCCTGTACTGAAGTGTAACAAGAAACCTACCTCCTATAACATGAAAAACTAGATGTGCTTGACTATTCTGTCTTTTGGAATTAAATAATCATGTATAGCTCTTCTTTTGGGTCTCAGGTCCAACTATTCAGTGGGTCTCAGTACACACAGCAGTTGCATGAGAGTTCATTATAGTGAAACCAAACCAGTCAAGTGTGAAAACACCATGAATATAATAAAACATCACAAGTGTTCAAAGGGATGTATGAACACTTTACCCTTCTCAGTCAAGGAAACTGCAAATAAGCTTGAATGAACTCTACACACTTATTAGGTGATGCAAATAAGAATATTTAATTTAATATACAAATTAGACTTGAAACACTTTAAAGTAGTGGTAGTGTTATTGATTTTAGTTTGGTCCTCTTGACACTTTTCGTGGCAAGATTCATTAAGATTAATAAACAATTTGGAATTGCAGCATGCCAAAAGTGCTCCAAAATACCTAGTAGGTAATACTGTATAAGGATCTTTCACAGATACACCAGTGTTGTGTGATTGCCACTTTCGTACTGGTTACTACTGGTGTTCTCTGCCATGCCTTTTAGAGGAGTGATCTGACTCTCTAATGCTGATAAACCATTTCATGTTACTTTTACCTGATGAAGCTTGTCAGTACACAGCTGATAATAAACACAACTAAGATTAATAAATGCAACTCACTGATCAACTGTAGCCTGATAACAGCCTTTTATTAAGTGTTAAAATGTCTCAGTGATTTTGCACATGAACTGGTCACATTTCAATTGCCAGCCTTTAAACTGTTCCACAAACTGCCACAACTGTCAGCTAAGAAAATGCTCATATCTACTGATATACCAGACTACAACAAACACATAGCTGCATAATACTAAGCACTGAAAGAAACATGGTACAATTTAGGTACTAGCAAGACACTTTGCTGGGTGATAACTAACTACTGACACACAAACAAGGGAAGTGCGGATAACAGACCAGCAGGCCAGTTACAAAGTCCATGGTGGTAGGAATTTTTCCCACAAGAATATCTGGACAAATGAAAAGTACTGACACATTCCTTTTAATTACTAAATTCAAAAACTGAAAATAATCAAGCAGCTAGCCATTCAGTTTGCCTTTACAAACATTTGTAAAACAATGGGTTGTTCTGAAGAAATAACAGAATTTAAGCATCATACCGTAACAGAATGCTACTGTTGCAACAAGTGAGTTCATAAAATTTCTTCCCTCCTAGATATTCCACGATCAACTGTCAGTTGTATTACTGTGAAAAGTGCAACAACTCAACAACATCAAAATGAAAAACGTATTCAGGTATTAACATCAACATGAACAGTGGACACCAACATGAACATTTGCATCCTTAACCTTCTGGACCAACGTTGAGTAACCTCTAAACCACCACAGTCCAGTGCATAAAGCAAAATATGGTTGGATGAGTTTGATGTGGACAATACAGAGCCCTGTCCTTAACCTCATCAAACACATTTGGGATGCTTTAGAATAGAGACTGCGAAGCCAGGCCTTCTCATCCAATGTTACTGTCTGACCTCAAAATTTCTTTTCTTTATAAGTGGGCAAAAATTCTAACTGATATAGTCCAAAATCTACTAGATGGAATATGGATGTTATATGAGATGGTATAGCTGCAAAAAGAATCAACTCCATATTGAGGCTTTAGGACTTAGATTGAGATAACACATAAAAGTTCTTGTAGGTGTACTCTCTTGTCTTGTTGTCCCAATACCTTTGTCCACATAGAGTATATAGGACCCCCACCATCTAAATATTTGATATTTGACCTGTTTAGCAGAATGAGTAAACTGGTAAAAAAAAAAAAGATTTAAGAAATCTATGCGGTGATGTTATGACTGGAAAAACAGACGAGGTAGAGTCACCTCTACATAGTCATATTTGCCCTTCTGAAGTGTACAGCTGGTTTCCCAGTATGTGCTCCATTTAACCTACAATTTACACACACACACACACACACACACACACACACACACACACACACACACACACACACACACACACACACACACACAAAAAAAAAAACACAGAGCACCTTTTACAGCACACACAGTGGCTGCTGGAACAGGTCTGAGCCAGAACAGTCAACCATGATTGCTTATTTACAGGACAAGTGCACAAGAGCGAATGCAACCTCATTCCCGATGATCAATAATAACGGGCTATTGTCATTTCACGTGACGTATAATTATAACCAAAGCCAAGGTGAGTGTCTCTCTGAGAGCTGAAGGCATGGAAGCGTTTGTACCTTGCTGTCAGCTTGTTTTATTCCCAAGCCCACTGTTCAGACTGACTGCGCTTCAGTTTGAGAGCAGCAATCGGGGTCAGTGCGCAGGTCTTGAGGAAAGATATAGTGTTATTGATTTCACGGCAGCAGGGGGCTGCAGCAGCGCATGGCACCACAGGACCAATGCCTTCTTCCAATCAGAGAGCCAGCAGTTAGAGGTTTAGGGTCAGACCTGTTTCGTAACCCGTCGTGATGACTTGGATGCTGCTGGATTCGACCGCATGCAACTGTGGATTTGAGACGTACTGGTGGGAAGATGTTACACAACAGGTAAGAGCAGGACAGAGCAGGACAACAAATACAACCCTCTACTCGGGTGCCATTTCTTTTTCAAGAATTGGGGGCTGCATTCCCAGAAACATAGGACTACTGACAAACGCAAAACAAAACATTTTATTTTGAGTTGGCATGTGTGGCAGTAGCACAAATCAATAATTGCATTTCAAATGGTATGCTGTGCACTATAGTCTTAGAACTACAGGTTATAGGGCGAAATCCACATGTGAAAGTAACTATTACAAGTCTTTTCATGTCTTTTAATGTCTGTTGTATCAGGTGCAGCTCCTACTTAGTTAGAATAAAAGCCTACAACCATTGTAGATTATGCTCCATCCCTTAAAATGTACATGGGTGTTCGTGGCTCCATCGTCTCGAAGACAATGTTTTACACTGAACTGTAATGTCAGCAAATCTCACGCCAATGATCCATGTCAGTAGTACCTCCTAGTACAATCCATCATCTTTAAAAATCAAAGTGCCTGATCTAAACTTCTTACCCATCATTTACATTTGAAATTAAGTGGAGTTCTCACAAAGTATGTGGGCTGTTAAAAAAAATCTGCCATCCATAGACTAGGCTGTGATTGCAGTGGGGAAAACTTTTTAACAGCACACTGCATCTACCTCAGTTATACCTTTAGGGCAGTGGTTACCAAATTCGGGAGTGAAGCAAGACAAATGGAGAAGCATATTCGAGCCAGAAAAATCGTACTGTTTAAAAAAATCCTTGAAAATATTCTTATCTGAAATGTAATATATATTAATTGCACATTGCACCAGTAAGAGCAGAGAAGGTTCAATTAGCAGGGTAAGAGCATAGTTTTGCTTAAAATTTTGCAATGCACACATCATTATGGGTGACATACCAGAGCTCAAAAGAGGACAAGTTGTTGGTGCACGTCTTGCTAGCGCATCTGTGACCGAGAAAGTCTTTGTGATATTTCAAGGGCCACGGTATCCAGGGTAATGTCAGCATACCACCAAGAACAACGAACCACATCCAACAGGATTAACTGTGGACGCAA
>JAVSBV010000147.1:6856005-6867542 GCA_033117975.1 Parotocinclus spilosoma | reverse complement strand
AGACGTCTCCCATCCAACCTGATGGAGCTTCAGAGGTACTGCAAAAAGAATGGACATAACTGCCTAAAAATAGGTGTTCCAAGCTTGTAGCATCATATTCAAAAAGACTTGAGGCTGTAGTTGCTGCCAAAGGTGATTCTACAAAGTATATATAGAGATAGAGAGAGAGAGAGAGGTGTGTGTGTGTGTGTGCTGTATGATATATGATACATTCTGTAGTGTACCCAGTATATACTAAATAGCCAATATACTGCAGTGTTTACTATACATTACTTTATTTACTATCAACATTGACCAGCACATATTGATTTTCTATATTTTTTGCTCCTTAAGATGATAGGGTAACCCTATTTCACTGTAGAGGTGTGTGTAGCGCATTGCTTCGCTTAGGTCTTTCTTTCCCCACCCCCTCCCAAGATTTAAAGATTCCTAAAGTTGCGTTATTAGCATAACAAATATAAAACATAATAGCTCTTTCTCTCTCTCTCTCCCCCATTCAAGATATTGTGGAAAGAGAAAAACTTATGTAGCACCACAACTTGTTGTATTTACAATGCTAGCACGTATATCAGAAGAGAGTGGAGAACTGAGAATCCTGCAAAAACTGTGAGAGCCTATAAGAAATAAGCATATTTAGCTCTGGTCTAGGTTTGTTCCTCTGTGTTCAGCTTAACCCCACACAAAAAAAAACAATGCTAACAGCTAATGTATCTGGTAAAGTAATTTATGGGGAAGTAGGTTAAATAACCTTGAAAATAAACATAAGAACCTTTTCAGACCACAGGCATATTTTCAGTAGATATAAACAATTCATTTCAAAATATAGCAACTGTCACCAAATTTCTATTGATGTATTTAAATCGCTCTGTATATTCTGACTTGCATGAATGATCTAGTGTTACACTCCATGAAAGGCAGGCCCAAGACCTTAAGCTAAATGTACACAGCTTATATCCCTCCAATAAAGATTGCATCAGCCAATCAGCTTCCAGCATCACACATGGGTGACTTCCTGTTGCTCCCTTTCCTGTACGTTAAGGTTTTAGAACACCTCCTAATGCCCAGCAGATTGATTTTTGGAATGCAGTGCAAAGCAACAGATCAGCTTTAGAAAATATACATATGGCTTGTGAGCTGGCCGCCTTCTAACCCTGTGACCTCCTTCCTGTAGCTGAGCAGACTATTACTGTATTCATTCAGATTATTTCTGCTCAATGACACAAATGAACACGTGACTTATAGGTAATTCATAGGGAGCTCTAGTATTGAGGCTCAGGCCCCAAGTGAGAGTCCAAGCCTGGGACATGCAGTGCAGCCTAAGCTGGAGCTGCAGTGTAGGTTAGAATAGGAAGGACGGGAGCAGATGGAGAGGAAGGTCACGCTTCATCACACTGGCTTTCAGCAAGGCAGCACATCTTTTCTAGCTGGTCCAGATATCAGGGGAAAATACAAGTTGACTCATTGTCAATCTAATGATTAGTGATCACAGAGTTTCCTACTACTAGCAGTTCACAAAAAATGTGTGAATAGGTATAAGGCATATACACTGTCTTGCCAAAAATATATTCATTGTAGTTAAGGTTTGGACTCTGTGGTGGACAAATCTCCCAGAAACACTGTTTGACAATTTGAGCTTAATGAATCTTGGCACTGGCATCCTGAAATATGCCTGCGCCATCAGGGCAGTAGAAATTCATTAATGGTATAACCTGGCAATTTAGTACATTCAGGTACTCGGCTGATTTATTTTTATTGCCACATAACATTGCTGAGTCTAGACCTGACCAAATGAAGGAACCTCAGATCATAATATTGCCTAAATACGCTTCTTCATTGGACACTGTGCATGATGGGCGCACTGCTTTATGTGGGTAACTTCTTACTGTGACATGCCCATTGCTCTGGAATAGGGTACATCTGGACTTATCAGACCACATGACAACACCTTTTTTATGAAAATTTGATACATTTCTTAACTTCTAAGGACTAACAAAATTGTTGCCAGCTGAAACATATTAATTATTACAGCTACCGGACTACAGGTCGAACTCCTCCAATGCACAATGTGTATTGAAAAATTAAGACCATTATTACTTGATCGACTAGCAACTATCATTGCATGAGCAAAGTGCGTAAATGTCTGTGAGGTGACGATGGAACCCTGGGCAACTTCTAAGTAACTTAAAACCTTTCTCACATTGTCTAATGTTAATGTTCATGAGTCAGTTATGAGGAGAACACCATTGGTGTGCATGGTAGTGTTCCAAGTAGAAAGGCATTGCCTCCCATCACACTATTAGCTAAACATATTGTGGAAAGATGGGGCCAAACTTTTTGTTAGTAGTGAGAATCATAATTTCTGGGAAAACACTGCATTCCAGCACATGAACCACATACCATCTTTGAAATATAGTGGCATTAGAAGCATGTTTTTGCCTGTTTTGCTTGCAGTTATTGCTGCACTATGGGCTCACCCCCAGATACTGACTGCAAAGGTTCACATACTTTTTCCACCAACAAGTATGTATGTAATGTCGGATCAATTTCATCAATAAGTGTCCAGGGAAAATGTGCTTTTCTCATGTGTTTATATGGGTTGTCCTTGCCTACTGTTAAGACATTTGTTTTTAGGTCAAATTTATCCAGAAATAAAACGTTCTAAAGGGCAAACTTCCAGGCACCATTGTATAAATTCAGAACCTTTATAACACTATTTTGTTAGTTAGGATTAGGTGTAGCAGTAATAAGCTAAATTACTATTACATCAATGGAAAGTCTTCATTAATGATAGAAAGACAATTACTCTGTGTGTGTGTGTGTCTATAAAAACAAGAGTACCTTTATATTTAACTTACACTTTTTGCCTTAATTGGGCACATAAAATGGTAACTAAGAGAAAATACAAATAAGGCCTATAATGGAGCTAATTTAAAACACAGTGAATGTTCAGACGGACTTTCAATCTACAGATTCTTCCACAGTGCTTTCATTCTACCTTCTTTTCCATTCTTTTTTTCCATTCTTCCACCAACCCTCAGTTCTATAAAGCTTTTCTATATGAATGCATTAGTGCTGGTGATTGTCAGGCTGCGCCCTCCCTCTGGCCCTGCACCATTCGGAGTGTAGGAGGAAGGCTCGCACTGTTGTTAACCTCTTATCAAACAGTTGCTAACACTCTAAATTGTTTTCCCCTCAGAGGAGACTTGGCATGAAGGCCTTTCATTCTTCCTCTTGCTCTCTCCATCTGCCTGCACATGGTCTTCCCTTAGAGTCGAAACAGGTTGTGGCCAGAAATGCCAACGCCTGCACGCTGTCTTATATAATTAATCAACCTCACCGTGAGGATATCGATGGACCGCACATCTCAAATTCTCCAGACGAGCTTTTGCCTTAAAGCAAGAAGAGTGCAGCACGCTGCATGAGCTAGCATGGTCTCAGATTCCTCTGTGTACACTGCTGAAGGGTAGAAACAAGCACTGGCGTTCAATTGTTCCGCAATCTGACTGCAAAAGAATCTCTGACTTTCTTTAAGCAAAGCCTGATTGTTAAAACAAATGTCGCAAATAGAGGTGTAAGAGTTACACGAGAACACATATTATACATCTCGAAACAGCTATACGTAAACGTATACAGGTCGCTCTGTGCCTGATTTTTTCGTACTCTATCTTCCCAAGTTGCCTTCTCTCTCTCTCTCTCTTTCTCTTTCTTGCTCTTGCTTACCCTCTGCCAGTTGGTGCTGTTTTGACAAAACACTGCTAATGAAACAGTAAGCATCCCTCTGGTCCCACTCCTCCTTTCTGGGATAGCAAATTAATTTTTCCTCTGTACTGATTAAAAATTTACCTACCACATGCAGCGGCGCAACACAGAAATATGCAAATCCCTTCCGTTTTCCCACTTATCTCCATATCAAATGTTCTAGAGATGTATACTTCAGAAGTAAAGCCCACCGTGCTGTGATAGAGAGGGATTCTCAGTAGTTTACAGCAATAGCGCAAATATCAGCACCTTTTAGGCTCTCATGTTTATCAAAGTGCAACATTTATACCAGAGAAAGAGAACATCATGGCGTGTAGGGTCCAGTCAAGGCAGCGTAACACATGCAAACACAGAGACCTCATGAAAGTGGATCGCAATAAATGGATCTCTCATCACAGTAAAGAAAATGCAGAGGCAAAAATTATTCACTTCACTTTTAAACCCTGTCTTTTCCTGGTCAAGGTTATTTTGATACAACATTGTCTCAACAGTGTCTATCCACAGAGAACACAGGGTGCAGGTAGGGTGTGGATGAGACTAGAATTTTTTTTAGTCAAGGTAGTGGCTGGGTAGGGGTTACTGTTGCAGCCCTGGGGTATGATCTCCCAATCATCCTCACTTCCCTCAGTCTCCATGTTATGCCTTTCTCAGTCACAAAGCACCACCCGGTCTCAGGAGGGCCTGTGGTAGTGAGCTAGCATATTAGATCTCAGAGACACCCAAACACTTGGCCACATCAAATATGATCACTGAACTGTAATTACATTTGGTGCTTTACTGTACTATAAAAACTAATGTCTCCATTTTAAAAAACGCACAAGAAAAGGAGAGCAATTATGGGAAAAATACATGAGAGAAAAGGCTTCCAAAAACATTTAAAGGCCCTTCTTACACAACCTGAAGATCCCAAGATCCCATTAAAGCATTTCTGAAATTATATTATGAATTAATGCTTTTCACAGGGGCAAAAGAACTATGACTTCAATCACCTTCCTATTTAGATTGTGTGTCACTCCGCTAATTAAATCTATTGAAACGAGTCTAAATAAATTGGACTAATATGAAGCAGCTGACTGCCATCTCGGCACACAGACACAAAGCTTGTAATAGTCAGGTTATCTGCGTGGTCCACAGTCACAGTGACATGCCTAAGCCGTGTAAATACAGCCCCATCACTCTCTTGTTCCAGCATCGACACTGCCTTGCTGAGAGCACCCAATTCCCACAGCTTCACTCTCTCGCTTTTGTTTTCAGGTGTTCAAGAAGCGGAGGTTTGCTTGCTCCAAGGGCCATATTGTTCATTTTGTTTAATTGATGGGGAAAATATATTTCAAGTCCCTCTTTAAGCACCTTCCTTTGGAATAAAGGGCCCAATTAAGCACTCTCAGACAAAAGGACATTTAAAGTGGCAAAGTACTCTTCTATCATGGAGAACACTTTCCCATGACAGAGCGGGAATTCCTTGACTCGGGAGTCATACAGACAGAGTTGGACGAGTCCAACCCGAGAGAGAGCAAGAGAGAGAGTGTGTAAGCGAGAAAGCGAGAGAGAGAGAGAGAGAGAGATTCTGTTTTGTTTTTTAATCTTTCACAATTGTATACATGTGGTAGCATGATGTAATTATGTGACTTTGCCTTTTACTTTACTGGAAACATGCCACCAGCTCTCCCGTGACCCTGTCCAGGATTAAGCGGATATGAAAGGGAATGAATGAATGATTTAAAGAAAATTATACTGGTAATGTCCACTTTTGTTCCAACTTCTTAAAGATTTACTATATTTTTTATAATTTCTTAACAGCAAACAACACTCTTAATAAAAAGAAACATAAAAAATGTATTCACAACCCATTAATGTACAACAACGGTTAGCATTTCTCTCCCATCTGTCAACGGTTTTGGTGCTGTTTGCTTATCGCTAAACTAAACAGCTATGCAGTTAAAAATCATGACACCCGGTTAAACCAAGCTTCTCAAAGTGAAATACAATGTACAGTCCTCAGCTATCTTCTGTCAAATACTGCAGAGCTTACAAATTTGATTTACTGGAGCTGGGATTAACTGAAGCAAAGCAAACATTTGGCTAAGACAGGTGATTCAGACGATTGCAAGACAAGAGACTTGAAATTTGTTTGAAATAGATCTCAACCTTAATAAAATCTCACAAGCAAAGGCATGTATAAAGAAATACAGGGCACACTGGTCAAGTTCCTGGACTATTGACCAAAAAGTTTACTAAAACGTTAATATGCTTTTCTGTACAAAAACCTGCTTGACAAAACTTGCTATAATATTAAGTGCATCTACGCTTTGTTGTTTAAATAGTTTTAGCTCTCATTCCCCTTTTTAGCAAAGGAACATTCTTAATTTGTAGTTATTAAATTATAATGAATCAAACTGAATTTAGGGTCAAATTAAAAGATGAAACAAGCCATGCTATTTAAACAAAGGGGTCTTTAATTATTGTTTGTTTGTTTGTTTTCTTAATTTATTTAACGTCACTATTTGGTATTTAGTAGTTCAACGACAGACACAAGTTACATCAGTGCTTAAGGTTATATTAAACGAATCATATACACTCAGGTTGGGGGGCAATTTAGCACAATCAATTAAGTTAATGCATGTCTTTGGACTATGGGAAGAAATCAGAGTGATAGTACCCAGAGTAGGCCTATGCATGCAAACTCTACATGGCAGGGACCCAAGTTGCTCCACCCTGAGATCAAACCCAGCACCTTCTTGCTGTTAGGTGACACCATGCCACATGCTCTATGCCCTTTAAGATTTTTGACTATTATTCCACACACTGAACTGGAGAAAGTAAATCCTGCTTTCAGATGCTTGATAACTTGGTGTAAGACTGAACAGGTAGGGACTATATTGCATTATAGATTTTTTAACTTACAAATATTTGCATCATAAGCTTCTTTAATCGTCTCTCTGCATTCTCCTCTAGCTTCTGCCAAACATGACAGAACACCATGCTTCCAGTGAGATGCTGCCAGGACTTTGCTGTGCAAGCTCATGTACTGGCAGCAGGCTCTTGCTCCGCTTACCCTGGCTGACCAGGGATCCAATCTGCAGCTCTCTGAGCTCAACATGGGTCGGTTCATTCCCTTGTGCCAAAGCTAGGGGTACTCAATTAAATTTATTAAATTAAAGAAGCTAACCTCTAAACTTAAACTTATTTTAGTGCTATGTCGCATGAACCACTCACCATCTGGTTTTACAAACTAATAAAAAATATTTTTAAAAATACAAAATATTTAAGGACAGTTTGCAACCTAAGCCTGAAAGGCAAAATGCAGAAACAACTGAGACTGCCTTAACGGAGAAAGAGTAGATATTTCTACAGAAAGTCTGCTTGAAGCTCTCCGTGTATGCTTAAAAATTGAAAATGCATACTGCCTGAAGAGGTGTGAAAGCTGGCTGAAATCAGTTCCCTTTGTCTGCGAATTATCCGAAACCCATCCTGCAAACTCAGACTGAGCTTCAGCTGATATCCAGTTTACACTGCCAGCCTGCTCCCAAATCAGCTTTTTCTGCTCCAGCTACTGACCCATTAAGTATATTGTGTACATATGCAAAAGGATGCAAGCAGGTGTCTGAGCCTGGTGCAGCCTGAACACTGCAGCTATGTTCCCCCTGCTCCAACACTGACGGAGAGCAAAGAGGAGAGATACAGGAGAGGGGTGGGAAGTGGGTAAGCAAAGAATGGGACACAAAACAGAAAGAGAGGGAGAAAAGAATGGAAGAAATGTCAACATTTATACTGTATGCACATAAAGATAAAAGATCAGGTGTCTACATACATTTGGCCATGTAGTTAGATGAATTTGAGCTGTGCTTGGTGTCAGTTTTACTACAAAGATATTTCAGCATCTAACAGATACAATAGATATATTTATTCAGAACTGGGTTTTGGTAGTGATGGGCTGCAGGTCCAGAACAAGGCTGTTTGTGAAATTAGGAATGTACACAAGTTATTTAACTGAAACTTTAAAAGGACTAGGATTTTCCTCTTAAAAATCTCTTAAAAATTGTGAGCAAAATAATGTTGCACGTTATCTAGTGTGAGAATCAAGAGTATTTAAGAGATAGGATGCGACAGTAAGGAAGTGAGACAGGGAAATAGAAAAGGAGGAAGGCAAGTCAGTGTTAGCAGGCACTCTAATACAGTCACTTGTGAAGCAGTCCCATGATGGATGCTCCTACCTCACTCTCGATAATCTATTTATTTAGCTTTTTATTTAAATAGCCTGCACAGACAAGGAGGGATTACCGAGGGTGTGTTTGTCCTGCCACAAAATGTGCTGCTAAAGCATGGGGCATTAACATAGGACATAGGGCTGTTTATTTTTTCATCTGACTGACTGACTCCAATGGAAAGTACCATTCAAATATTCGTATTGCGCTGATATCTGAAAATATCACACTGTGCCATTACTGGACTGGACATATTGACAGGAAGTGCAACCTGCATGGAAATGGTCATCACATAAGCTTCAATTACAGCCCCAAATGAGAACTACAGTAGTTGTGAAGGTTTGGAAAACGTGAACAAAAAACATTGCATCTTACATTTATTTTAACTTCAATTCCATTGCAGACCTTATAAACCCAAGACATTTCATGTTTCGTCCGGTCAAGTTTATTTCATTTAAGTAACATTCATTACTGCATTCCATGCCATTTAAAATCAAAGCCCAAATGTAAAAAAAATGTTCCTCAAAAAAGAAGGTGAAGGGATTACAATATTCCTCCCTATACAGTCAATAACAGTCAATTATCAATAAACAATTCAATAAAGCAGGAAGAATTTCACTGCTTAAAGGGCAGGGGCACAAGTCTAAACTAAATACCTGAACTCTGATCATTCAGATGGTACTGCCATCAAGAAATCTTTGTCAAGAACTACTAATATGAAGTTTAATTCACAAATGCCACTAAAAGCATGTTTGTGCAAAGGACCATCCAGGCTGCTATTAGCAATAAGTCCAAAAGTCAGTGTCTGTAATGGTATGGGGTTGCCAGCTGATGATATGTCAATAACTAACTAATGTTAATTTCAAGCTAATAAAGCTAATAAAGCTTTAAAGCTAATGTTGATTTCACATGTACTGTTATGTATGATTATTCTTAGATTATGGCCACAGGATTCAGTATTCAGGTGTTTATTGCATAATATATCGTTTATTTCAACTTTCTTTATATTATTTTAATGTTCTCAAGTTTCATTCAGAGGTTACAGGTTCTATTTAGTAACCTCAAATTTGCATTTTATACACCACCATACCTTAAGTATCATCTATGGTGTTGCCTTCAGGAACTGCTCTTAAGAAAGTTCTCTCTTTCTTTTCTCACCAGTGAAATAAAGTATCTGACCATGATGTCAAGTACTGCTTAAAAATACATTAAACATTAACACAGGAACAGTTACATTTGCTTAAATCTGCCATGTCTGATCATTGTCACCAGCACAGTTCTTCATCAGTTGACAAAAAAAAAACAAAAAAAAACAGTGCACCCTCTAAGAGGTGAGTCATTTGCTGTGCAGCGAGATTCTCCCCAGCTGGGAGCTGGAGAGTCTTCAGCTGTCGATTTGATTGCCTTGCCTGAGGCATTAGGTTCAATCCGCTATGTCGCACCTCAGTAGTTCTGCATAGATGGCTGAAATCTGACTCAATTTACCTCAGGGATTTGTTAACTTTCACATACATTTAGCTGTGCACTTGGCCAGCTCAAATTGATAAACCTGTTGCCCAAGCAGTGGTGAGCTTCTGTGGGGCAAATTTGGAGGAGTCACTTTTCCCTACAGTTGTTCTGCGTTCTGTCTCAGTTTTTTTTGTCTCCACATATAGTGCATGGCAAATGCATGTAGACAGCCCTACTACCTACTGAACAAAAGCCAAGTAATCTAATTTACGTCCTGCTAGAGCTGCTCTGCTGAACTGTAAGTGCTGTTACTGTGAAGGGGAATCATATAGTAGCACTATCAAAGGTCACATCATGTGACCCTCAGCAATAAAGCATGTGGCTGATGTTGTGTGACTTCAGCTGCAACACAAAGTTAAAAACTGTCTCTGGATGTTCGGTCAAGCTCTGTTCATCAGGAGCTTTGGGGAATAGGTTTTACAGATAAGTGACCACACAGACAAGCCAAAAGAACAACATGTGTAATTCCAAATGTTTGCTACAGGGCTGTAAAGTACATCTCTATTGAACTCTGAGGTACTTAGTTTCAATATCAAGCAAACTAACAGCTATATCAGTGTTTGGCCAGAAGAATGCTACTGCTGGTTACAACACTACCAACAGCAAAGTCTGTGAAGGAGAAATGAACATCTGAGATTGCCTTTTGTCTGGGCCTGCTTTGATGCTCCAGCATACAATGGTCAAAATTAATCTGACTGGCTGGCACAAAAGCCAAATTAAACAACATACAACCCCCTGGGGATGAATCTGAAGGCCAACTCAGCCTTATCACGCCAATCAGTGCCTCACTACTGTTCTTGTGGTTGGATGAAAGCAAATCCCCCCCAAAATATTCCAACATATAGCAAACAGAAAGTCTTAAGAAATTGATGCTCTTACAGCAGCAAAGTGAAACCAACAGCAAATTAACCCTCTGAAAGTAATATTTAGGAGTTGCAAGGCCATACTTTTTGGGCAAGTTTACCTGCACATCCCTCTCAATACTTTCCCAAAAAATTCTACAGTTCTGTTCTTTCCAAATCTTAGTTTGCTTTTGGTTTTCACCCCTCTAGCATTGAATTAGGGCAAACTTTGGTTAACGAGACAAGAGTGAGAATCTGCACTTTATTAACCCACTGGAGAGTGTGGTCATACAGTGGCCCCTCCAGCCACAAAAAGCCAATATCATTTTCCTAGCAGTGATGAATTCCTCTTCTGACTCTTAAATGATATATTTTGTTTTTTTTTAATAATAATAAATATGACTGGAAAAGGGCAGAGACAGGAAAACATGTCAAAACCCAAGAGAGGAGCAGAAAAACAGTTATTTAAATGTAAATAAATAGAAAGTTTATCTTCGCTGTCCCTCTTAAAGTTCGGCTGCTTTATCTTGGAGCTCCTGTGGTTTTTCTCTCTGCGGCAGCTCAGTCTATTACGCAGTGTGTGCTGCAGGTCATGGTGGATGGTGCTGGGGCAGCCATCCACAGCCCAGTCCTGCCTGCTGGAATTAATGTGGTTGAGGACCAGGATGGCAGCCGCATCACTATCTGCTTAAGACCATTACTACATGTCATTTGTCATTACGTAGGATACTACAATACACTAAAATTAATTTAAAAATTATTTTTTTTAGCTGCACTTTATCACTAAAACTTCTCTCTAACTCTGGATTTATTTCTCTGTGGTCCATTGTCTTTGACCTATCTATATAAAGCCCAGGAAGACTGAGGAGTGCAGAAGCTCTGTTCTTGACAGTGTTCACTCCATTGACAGCCTCGCTGCCCATAGGAGCAGTGAAGCACTGCCAAACATGCCAAGCGTCACACCCTGCAAAAGGTGTTGATCTGGGACCATTGGGGGCTTTTCATGTGCCAATAATGGCATTATAGAGAGAAAGAACTACAGCATGCTGATGTACTGACTGCTTAACAGTCTAAGATGTATATTATCCTTATGCCCAGAGACTTAATGTTCAATAGCATACTTTAATAGCTGAATATTTTTTACAGTACACATTAGTCATTAAGCTATTGAGGTATACTGAGGTTTTGCAAAACTAAAATGTAAACTTTTAAATATATATAT
>JAVSBV010000147.1:6834034-6849132 GCA_033117975.1 Parotocinclus spilosoma | reverse complement strand
CACACACACACACACACACACACACACACACACACACACACACACACACACACACACACACACACACACACACCCTCCTTCCTCACACAGCAGATGCTGTGCTCATCTGGTGTGCTACACAGTAACTGTCAAAATATTGATGCACAGCGCCATCACACACTGCTATCTTTTAACCCTTCCCTACTTGGGCACTGATTCTATTTTAGCCTGTATAGTAAAATAATAATGAACCTACTCTTTACTGTCCTTATTCATTTTCTAACAGTCTAAGCATTAGCTCATATTTGTCACAGGCAAAAATGAGGGGGTTTAATAAAAAATCTGAATCTCATTGGCAACTACATTCATATATTCTCAGTGAATATCTGCAATTTATTTAATAATACTCAGTTATAGAAACTATCCAGAAACATTATATTTAGTGTTATGAACACTTTCATTATCTAAAGTGATACAAGTTGCTGTGTCTCAAATAGCACACAACTATACTACTCGTCACAAGTGATTGCCTTAAGCTCTGTTCCTACCACAGTCCATTAAAATGCACCAATGAACTGATTACTAAATTGTCTATATAATTAATTAATCGGGGTGAAATTCTTGGGGGAATTCAATATGATCTCACCGAAATTCGATAAACAGTGTCGCCTTCCTGACGTCTCTGCTTTGAATTACCTGGCATACAGCTAACAGACACCCAGTGAAGCCTTGTACCTCTGAGTATCTGTGGCACAATGATACAGCCATTAAAAAGACAAAAGATTCATGAAGAAAAATTAATGCTCATTGGACAAATAGTTTTAAACACTTCATTATAAGCCACACCCAAATGCAAAGACTCCACTGACTGTGAATGGAAAGAGGTGCACTGAACTGAGTGCTTTTTTCCTTTGTCCCACCTCGATGCACAGCTTCTCTTATAAGAAATGGTTGTGCTGTGATGAAAATAATGCAGGATCAGGCTCAGCCATATGGGAATTTCCCAGTTAAAAATTATAATACTTGTAGCATGAAGAGTCTGTAGGGATTGAATGGGGAGGTACACCAATTAAATACTGGTTTCTATCAGAGCTACTTCTGGCCTTGATCAATATTCAGACAAGGTTGATATAGTCTTTAGATCACCGACATATTTTATAAGACTTTATAAAGACTGGGTGTGGCCAGTTGTTTTTTTTTTTAAATGAAAGGCTCTGTGGGGATATTATATTTTAATGACAGTTGAACCGGCATATCGGTTTTTCAGGACAAGACCTTTTAAACAGTCTTAAATGGAGTTCAGTGCACACACAATACCACTGGTCACCTCAGTAATTTCTAGAAGCATGTTCCCCTGCATATCCCAGCATACACCTGAAGATGGTTCTTCTGTTCTGTGTTATAAATTCCTGTATCTGTTTGTCAGTTCACTAATTTACTTAGTCTTTATTTATTGTCCCTATATATTATTATTGGACATATTGTGTCTATAACCTTTAATGCAAGTTTAACATTAGTTAACTGGTTGTCCTCTGGGGTAAGTGTGGGCAAATATTTATGTGACACACATTATCACTGGAAGTCAAACTTAGCCTAATTAAAAAGCAATTATTGTTTTTGAACTTCGATGATTGCTCATAACTTGTAACATATCATGTGTTATTTTACCTACCATAACATAATATAGTATGGTCTTAATGTACAACTTGACAATCAAGATCAGAAGCAAACCAATCGCTCCGCACACAAACAATTTAACAACACATGAATAATGATTTTTTGGTTTTGTAGAATTATTGCAAAACTGATGCCCTATTAACATCATTAGTCACTTGGCCTTTCCATGCCACAAGACCGAACAGTCCTGCCTGGAGACCCCACCTCAATACAATGGATCTATAAGGGTAGAGTATTTTTTTCTGGCCACACCTCAAAGCAGAGACATCCTGGCAGGGAGAAAGGGCGTATTAGATATGATATGTTAAAATCTAATTGGTGCAGTCAAAAGGCAGTGATAAGAGGAGCGGGAAGATTAACTTGAGCTATCAGGACTCTATGAAGCCACGAAATGGCTCACGCGAGATAACAAAGACGGCACTTCAAAATGTCATCAGCAGACGCTGGGTGACAGGGCTAGTACAGGTCCTGCATCTTTCTCCTCAAGATGAGAGTGTGAAAGAGCTACATGCAGAGTCACCACAGGCGCCATGCTGAGACACGAGTTGCTTTAATACTGGGACTGTTGGTACAAAAAAAATTTATGCATTATTAGCTATTGGTTTTAGCTCCAAGTTTTAAACCAACTGCAAAAGAAGTGTCTTCATTAATTAGTCATTCGAATATTATAAAAAATATTATTATGGAAAACCCAAACCAAGCACAGACATATAGTAGACTGTATCAAATTTAACCATGTTATCTAAATGTACTTAATTCGGGTATAGTCAGATAGTATCCAGGTGCTGTGGTAGCCTAGTGGTTAAAGTACTGGACTCTGGACCCGATGGTCCCACCCCTGCCAAGGCAGTCATAGTTGGGTCCTTAAGCAAAGTCCCTTAACCCACTGCTTGAATTGTAAGACTGTATAGTTGTAAGTCGCTCTGGATAAGGGCATCTGCTAAATGCAGTAAATGTAAAATGTAAATATTCGATAACATGAGTAGGGTTCCAGGATCGTCACGTGATTATTATTTTTTTTTAGTGAAACTCTGAAAACAACAATAATAATGTCCATTACCTTTTAACTGATGCTGAATTTCAGATTTGCAGGTTCAATTTGCAGTTTTTTTTGCTGTTCAAATGTTTGGGTGCAACAATACCCCATACATAATAACAGGAATAGTTATATATCTGAGACAATTTATCAAAAAAAAATATTTGTTTTAAATATTTTAAACATTTACCACACTACAATGAAGCACATCTGCAACGTTTCCAATTGATTGTCTCTTTTAACCTTATTATTGGACAAGTGACCATTTCTGCACATTGCACTTTCCAACACCAGTCTAATAACACTTTTTTCCTCTGAATATTACAACACATTTTTAACTATGATGGCTTACTACTGCTTTTCAAGTAAAACTAGTTAAATAGAATACAAATACTACTCGGCTACATACAATGTAAATCAGAAAACACTGAACCTTGGATGCTTAAGAAAACAGAAAGCAAGTTTGTGTGTTTTGTCTACTCATGCATCTATTCAGTGCTAAATATCATTATTGTTGACAACCCTAAAATAGCATTTACCTATTTACTAAAATGAGATAAATGGGATAGATAAATGGGTCAGTGTCATATCATAACTATAAAAAAGAGCTATGAGTGGCACAATGCTCAGCCCTGTACAATTAGGCCGTTTCCTGTGTAAAATTCTCTTTGCTTGTCTGCAAATGTTTTCCCAGATACTCAGGTTTCCTCTCACATCTCAAAGACAAAGTAAGTGAGTATGTGTGCATGTACCCTGTGACAAACTGGTATCTTGTACAGGGATAGTCCCACCTTGGGGCCCTGGCCCAGACAAACCTTGGCTGGGTTAAGCATTTATGGAAAGTGAGTGAGTGTGTGAGTGAAAAGACCTACATGAAGGTTACACAGATGCACAGAAAACAATCTTAAGATGTGCCCATGAACTGTAAAGCAAAAGTAATTATTCAGGTGTGTGAACTATTGTACTGTAAAACCCTACAGAACTCTCCAGAGTTTACGTTTGCATATTATACAGATGATCTCTATTTGAGGACCGATGGCAAAATGGAATACAAACTGATCACCTTCAGCCACCCAGAAAATTCTATTCTTCAGCATTTTCAAGCTAGGTTAATGCTTATAAGGAAATAATGTGCATTCCCCCCTATTTGAACGTCTTTAGGATGTATTTAAATGAGAGATTTAGTTAATGAGTTTGGGCAAACTCTGGAACAGTCTTTTAAGTATTATCATTCTCATTAATTTCAAAATTACCCACTGTGTTGTGATAGCTGTCATGGACTTCAGACTTCAATTAATTAAATACTATATATGTATATATAGTATACATGCAAGTGTGTGTGTGTGGGGGGGGGTACGAGTGTGTATGAACGTGCACTACGTAAGTGCATTGTACATTCTTACAAATCTCAAAAGCTAAATCATAAGATAAATGCACAAGAAGTGATAAAAAAGACTTATATGAATTATAAGTAAATAATAAAAGACAGAACGAACAATACTCTTTAGGTAGTTAGGAAAGCCCTCTTAATAAACTGATTTCTCCCTATGTATTGTTGCTTATCACTAATACTCAATTAGGCTATTAATAGCTTTTTAATCAGAATTCAAAACTAACACCAACCCAACATATAAAGTATAAAACAGTGAATAAAAATGAGAAGCAGACAGACAGCACATATCTCAAATCACAAACATATATCAAATGATTTTATTCTAGTGACTTTGTAGTATTGATTTAACATGTAAACGTTCTCCTATGTTTCCTCTCAATATTTGCACACACACACACACACACACACACACACACACACACACACACACCTGACCCAAGTGCTTCATTAGTTCTTTATCTGTCCACTGTTCTTTTGAAGCTGGAACAATTAACCCTGGCTTCAATGTGATTGATATAGGCTTTGCTTTCAATTTGTTCCACTACACAGATCATGAAATTCGCAATGCACCCATCCTCATTGACCTACACTCTCAAACACACCGGGTTACAATATGAGAAAAAGTCAAGAGAAAGGAGCTGAACAGCCATGAAATAAAATATGAAAAAAGACAGCTGTGACCCTACAAAGCCTTGACAATTTTAAGTGTACTTTTGAAACTTTTTTTTACTGTTTTTTTTTTTTTTTTTTCATCTGTGTGCTGAGTGTCGGCTGCACGAGTGTTCTTAAAAAGACAGTTATGCTGTAAACTGTGTTCGGTTGTTTCTGTCATTCCTGCCAAACTTTTTCTGACTCTGTAAATCTTGAGCTTATAAAAGCTCAAAAGCTCATTGACTAAGGCTTTTGAGGCTTTCACCCACTACTTTTGGATACGCGTTATCTGGTAACACATGCAATGGCTTTCAATACCCCCAACTTGTTGCTGTTGCATTAAAATCAATTAATGTTCAGTGTGCTAAAGCTGTACCTAATCTGCTTGAGGGAAGAGGTGCTGTGTAACAATGAAAATGGAGAATTATAAAGTTAACAGACCAAGAAATGCATTTGATCAGAAATAAAATACTTCATTAATTTTAAAAAATGATCAGAAAAGGTACATTTTGTGAAGATCCAATCCAATCCAGGTGCACAAGCAATGTTACAACGCACAGTTTTCTATAGAATGTTTTTAGAACATTTCTTACAACTCATTGTAAAGATTAGAACACTTTGTTCTAAAATATGGTGTGCTTAAAACTGTACTGAGAAGGAGAGCAGCATGGCTTCAGATATAGAAAAACTTCTGCATAAAATACTAGAGGTAACAGCAATGCGGTATAACTAGAAAGAATTCAGTGCTTCTTCCATTTGTATAATGTGTTCACATCTAAACATGTACATATCCGTCATGCAAACATAATAGCACTTTGAATACACTAGGTTTTTACTGAAGGTCTTTGTCCAACTTACAATTCAGGACCAAGTAATTTATAAAAGCTAAGCTCTAAACCACTATCAAGTGAAATTTATTTAAACTCATATCTCATTAAAGGTAAAAATGTTGATTCCTTGAGGTTCCACAGTGTCGGAGTGTATTTACTTAGCCTCCAGCTATTCTGACATATCAAGCAAAATGACCTTTCCTGCAGCTTGCTGTAAAATCCTCAGGACAAAAGTCTTTAGATTTTACTACATGAAAGAAGCGGCAAAACTTAACCAATTACAAGTCACACAATGTTACGTGGAGGGTAAAATACACACACGTTTTAATGGTTGAATACCTCTTCCACCTAAAGTATGTCTCTGGAAAAGTACATGATGGTATAACGATGGGAAAAAAGCAGCACAAAGGCAGCAAATAATGTACGGGTGGCCTTCTTCAAATGACGCAACGCTTGAGGAATGTGTGGCAGAAAAGTCCTAAGCATGCTGCAGCTCCTCTGCGAGGTGAGGTCAACTTCCAGTTTCAACCAAATCACCGCTATGTCACGTGATTATTAAAGCAACAGGTGGGCTCCCATGCATATGCACGGCTCAATCCATTTACACTACTTGTGCAGCGGGTGTCATTGAGAGGCGCCAGGGCGGTCTGTGGGGAGTTAATCAGGCCATGTCCTACCTCCTGCTCAGTATAAGCGGAATAATCAATTGCAATTTCACATGTGGAGACGAGGCATGTCGGTGAAGGCCATGCAGGTGTGTATGGCCAGATTGCACTAGGATAATGTGGTAACTGTATGATGGGGGTGCATTAAGGCTATTTTGCCATTAAACTACTACTGGAGGAACACCAAATAGAGCCGAAGAGGAATGTAGACTCATAGCTCACCTGAATTTTCAAAGCAAGGTTCTTTTCAAGGCTTCTGATGCAAAGTGGTTTCTTATACTGACCACTGATTACCAAAATGTCACACAATACGCAAACCCTCTTAGATGGCATATTAAAACTGTGTGTAAAGTTTCTATCGCCATGCTGCTCATGATAACAGTTACATCGTTTTAAAATGAGACTGTGCATTGGATAAGTGTAGCTAGTTAAAATGCATTAAAACATCACTATAAACTTACATCTAAACAAAGCAGAAACAAAGTAAAGTTCAATTCTCAGTGATCACCGAGTTACTATTTTTTGTTTGCCCCATAGTGAGATTATGCTTTTTGTTATTGTACATGATCCTGTCCCCACAGTGTGGTTCATATCCGTTGTCTTTCAGGAACCGTGTCGTTTTCCTTCAGAAACCATTTACTCAAAGGGGTCTAGAAATCGCAGTTGTATGCAAGTCCTTCTGAGACAGAGAGAAGAGACCAAAGCTCTCAGGAGAATGATAAACAGCATGAAAAATCCCAAAGTGCCACATATTATGCTATAAACTCTAAAATTTTAATGTCTCTACCTGCGTGGTTTTCAAAGCAAAAAATGTGTACAGCTAAACTTATGTACATCATTTCCAGGAGTCGCTTGTATTTCACAGCACTGTCTGTATTTGTTAGTGAGCGCTAAAAGCAGGAGAAGAAGCTGAGGGACAGGGCAAATGGAGGAAGCTAAAGGGCAACTCTCGCTACAAGTGCTGGAGCTGCACAAATAAATGTAGAAAAGGAAATGGGAGTCAGCAAGCTGAACATCTGTCTTTTGAGGCTGGCGCTAAATGAAGGTCTCAGTTCTACTGTGACCATTAAATGCGTGATGGAGGAGGACTTACCAAGGTTTTACCTTGGCCCTTAACCGTAAAAACACGTGGGAAGCCATTCTTAACTTAGTGTAACAGAGAAATACTCTGATCACTGCTAGAGCTACGACAATATGCTTGCCTGTCCTTTACTCGCTGGTATTTTAACAGTAGTGTGTATAGATTTGGAGATTGTGTCTTATTATGTCTTAAAAGTAGTCAAGGAGAGAATGAAAGGTGAATCCGCTGACTGGCCATTCACATTTGGCTTGTCCTCTCAACAGAGCAAGTGCACCGCATAATCAGCCAGTACTTGCGGTAGATATATTGAGAGGAGACGTATAAAAAGAAAGGCTTATACTAAAAAAGCATTCAGCATTTAAGTCTGGCTTTTCTGTTTACAGGTGCCTCTCGTAGATATTTTACCCTGTATTAATACACATGATTCTCCACCACTGATGTCACAGATATAAACAGAGGATTCCGTGTGAAAACCAAAGGTATGGCCGACCAGAAAATCCCCTGAATGCCTGACTTGGTATTGTATCACAAAGACAACAATAAGGCAGCATAAAGCATGAGTTGTGAGAGAACGCACCATGCTCCAAGCCTGCACTATTACCTTTGTGGGCTACATCTTTATGTCTGCCTCTCCACGCTGACCTTCAGAGCAACGCCAGTGGGTGGAGGAGAAAGACAGAGATGCTGTAATCACTGCGCCACACGACGCACAACCTGCCACAGATGGGGCTGGAAATCCCTCTTAATTGTGATAAATACGCATTGGAATGGCACCCTTGCTTCCAATCTGTACCGTGCTCAGGTTCGTCTGATAGCAGCATGGAACTGGTTATCCTTTGTTCAAAGCTGTAGTATAGCTATTCAGCAAGTATGAGATATGGATACTTTGTTTATAATAAATAACTTTCCCACAAAAATACCACATACAAAATGTAAGTAGAAAATAAGAATTATTGTCCTTTCCTCTGTTCTTAACCTAACAATATCAATGCCATCGGCCATTTTTAAAAAATGAGCAACTATTTTAATTTAATTGTACCTGTTAATGGCAAGTCAACACTGTGCACTAGAATACTGCATTTCACCATGATACAGTATTCACATATTAAGCGCTGCATCATTACTATGTTCGCAGACAGGCATCATCCACCTTCGTTCAGTCCCACAAATCAAATGCACTAATACAATAGGAAATGCCGCACAGAAGAGGGAGGGGCCGTTTTCCTCAGCGCAAAGTCAACTTTGCGGTTGTTGTTGTGTATGAAATCATGCCAACCGATTTCTCTCCCTTCTTGTTGTTGCTAAGCCAGAGAAAACGAGTCCAACAGACGTTCACGCAAGCAAACACACACGCCATTAAGAGGCAATACATTAAACACTTTCGATCAGAAAATCCAGGCCAGGCAGTATTCGCTTCAGCTCTCAAGAGGAACACAGCAAATCAGAGTGCAATTTAACCCCCTTTGAATGCCAACAGGGGACAGGTGATAAAAAGAGCACTCAAGCACAGGCTATGAAGTTTCTCTCCAAAAAAATTAATTCCATCTTCGCGATTCCTATCTCTGCGATACGCTCAGAATGGCACAAAAATATGCTTCTGCCACTAAGATGACTGCTGACTGATTTAGCATAAACATTTCCTGCTACCATGCCAGGAGGAGGAGATGCCAAAGCTGTGGGCCTGTGCTATATTATGGCGTGATGGTACTATTCGTGTGATCACTAGTGAAACCTCATCATCCAAGTGTGTTATCTTTAGGAACAGTGGTTTGTTTGGTGATTTCATTTCCTGTAGTTTACATGGCGTACCCAATTCACCACTACTTTATGAAAGAAAAGGTAGAGATCGGAATCAAAAGTCTAATAAAAAGTCCGTTTATAAGCTTACAGAGGCAACAAAACACACCCAGGTCTTTTATTCAAGTAGGCTGCAGTATATTAGTCTACATGTCTTGATTATTCTTATCTCTGAGCACACATAACAAGTGTAAACAAATGTCATGAAGATTCAATAGAGCAGATCGGTCCTGGTGCTTAAAGCATTTACTTAAATGAGAAAAATGAAAGAATCTGATGAAAAGTCACAACTATAAAGCGTTACAGAATTACATGGTTCAGTATACAGAAATAAAGAAAAGATAAAGCTCAACGCAAGAAAACACCAGCCTTGCTGACTAGGTTCCCCTACTGCACAGTAAAACAAGCAGTGTGTTTAATCCACAATAAAATAAGGGCAACAATAGGCTGATCAAAAAGGATTGTGTGATTAGTTGTAAGTCTTAGTAAACATGATAGTCAGCTATGAAGCTTTTAAATAATTAAACCAATAAAAAGGCACATAAACAAATTATGAAATAAAAAAAACCCTACAACAAAACACCAGCCTTTGCAGACTGCATTCCCTGCTGCAGTGTAAAAAAAGGCTTTGATTTCACAATGAATTAAGAAATTTTGAAAATAATATGCCTTTCAGCTAAGGAACTGTGTCTCGGTAAACATGGCTGTTAACTATGGAGGGTTTACAAAATTGGGATAAGATAAAGTCTAACATAAGTAAGCACCAACCTTACAGACTATGGTTGCTTAGTTTTGCCAGACATGACATTTACACAGTTTAATTAGCAATTAGGAAAAGATAAAGCTTAACGTAAGAAAATACCTGCCTCCCAGACTAGGTTTCCTCGCTGTACTGTAAAACAAACAGTGTTTCTTTCCACAATAAATAACAGATTAAAAAATAAGCTTCTAACCTAAGAAACTATGATAGAAACTAGGAGCCTGTGAAGCGTTTACAGATTTAAACCCTTAATCAGTTCATACAGAAATTAGGAAAAGATCAAGCTGAACACCTGCAAACACCAGCCTTCAGCTCTTTATCTCATAGTAAATTGGAGCTTGAACAATAGGCTTTTTCAGACAAGAAACAGAGAAACTACGAGTCAGCAAAATCAAGCATGACAGTCAAGCATTTACACAAACCCAATCAGTAAAGCCAACACTTGGTTCTTGTTAGAGATATACACCTTCTGCTGCTGACCATCGCTGTACATTTTAAACCAGACGCTGATCTATCAGACTCTCAGGCACCTGCCAGGGGGACCGTTCAGGCGCTGAGGAAACCCATGCGTTACATTCAAAGTTCTGCTGCTTTACGCTGATTTCATCCCAGCACAAAAAAAAGTCCTTCACAGCCTGGCCTAGCGCGGAGCTCTGCTAAAGACAAACAACGACGTGTCAGGATATCTGCGCTAATTCCTCCACCCGTAAACAGCGAGGTGTTGGTGACCATTGTGGTGTTTAAAGCGCTCTGGTGAACTGCTAGTGCGTCCACCAGACCCCGCGCCTCCTCCTAGTGCTGCTGCTTGCTCTATAATATACCTGTTACCCTCAAACACGGTCCCGCGAAATAAAAGGCACGCCCGAAACTTCTGACATCTCAATCACATAAAGCCCAGCGTCTACCGATGCAGCGACTCGCTACAGCAAACCCAGCTGCTTTTACCGTTCTCTTCTTGAAGGGTCTTGCTGCACACCAGGCTTGGTGGGCGCCATCTTCCCGCAATTATTTGATTTCTGACTTTCTTCGCCTTAACGCTGATTTAGACATGCAGTCGAGGAGACGGTGTACACGCTGAGGGGGGTTTAAAGAGTGCCATGGCGCCGTGCCGGACCGGTCGTGCCCCCATGTCTCCGTACAGCAGCGTTCAGAAGCAGGAAGAACGGAGTGCAGGCATGCCGACCGCTGCAGCCACAAGCCGGGACGCGTCTCAATTCAGCGGCTGGAGGGCAAACGGAGCTCAAATCGCTGCCTAAATGCGGTGTCACATGGTGAGATCTCCCCGGACTGCTGCGTCCTCTCCGGTACTACCTCAAGCCGCCGTTCACTGCACGTTTAGCTGCATTTTCCAGCTTTTTCCCCTCCTGCTTGTGTCTGTGTAGAGCAGCGCTCGCTTCTTCTCCTACCGGCGCAACAACGCCACTCAGTTGTAGTTGGAAACAGTTTTGCTTGCTTGAATTTACAGGTTGTTCGAACGCGTAATTGCAAATATGCATGGTAGAGAAACAGCAGCGCACGCTTTTTCGTTTTCCATGACTGTTCAGCCGTTGCACTACTATACAGTAATGTCACGTGTGCAAAATGATACACCAATAAAACCAGTAAGACACTAAGATTCATAATAGTGCCTGGATGCCTTGATTGACCAAAACAGATAAGAAAAGATATAGTTGAAATGTATTTAGAACTTGTGTAAATAGCAGTCTGTCATCACAAAACTGCTAAATGGACTGTTATTACTGATTACTCCCATATTCTTAACTTGTATGGACCTACACCACACATGCGAACCTTTTTCAATCACATCTAGTCATAAAACATCTAGTCATTTTCTTTTTCTCTTTTTAAGCCTATCTATGACTGATGAAACATCCTTGTAATTGGCCTCCAAAATCAAATAACCTTTAACCTGTCAAGGTCACCTGCTGATATTGACCATAGAACACAATAAAAAGGCTTACATGTACTGCAGAAAGTTTAGATGTGTCTGTATACGCAGTCACACTAAGGCTTCACGGTAATCTAAGTCAACAAGTCCTCACTCCAAGTATGGAGATTCAATTCATGGTTCAGGATTTCCCAGTTGTACACCTGCTTCAGCTTGGCTCATTAACAAGCTTTCTAAAATCCTAGTGAAGTGAATTAGTGCAGACTCAAAGTGAGTGTCTTGATCAGTGAGCTAAAAGTTGTTAAAGGTTGCACAGTTTGAGCAGCCAGCTTGTATTGTTTAATATATACTGCTTGCTAATGGGGATACTTTAAAATGAAATATCCCATCATTAAATATCTCCTAATTTTGTGAGCAGTGTATTTAGAAAATCTTTAAATATGACCGCATTACGGAACATGTATATATTTTGGTCCCCATGCACATTGTGCCCCCCACACACACACACACACACAACTACTTTGTGTTATTTATATGTTACTAGTGGATAAACATCTTAGACAAGATTATAACAGTATCCTTGGGTGATCCAGACATTTCCTGACTTGTTACATAAACAGTGTAAAGACCATAATTGAGCAGCAAGTCAGTGTCCTTTGGCACTGTGTCTTAAGTGGAGTTGTTACATTGCAATTGGACATTGCAGTAAAGTCGTGATTTCAAGATTTAACTAAGATTCTGTAAAATGAATGTATCGCAAATTGCAAATATGTTCATGTATTATGTTCTGTTTTCTTTTACTAAAATATCTACAAATACTCGATAATGGTTGATAACATCCAATGTGTGGACTGTCTACAGCAGGTGTAAAACTTTACTATTCCATTTGCAGCTAGATGTGTCCAAAGCAGTTTTCAAACTCATCAACTCGTCATTATAATAAAGGAATATTTTTTGTGAAGTGAAGTGAAGTAATCAGATATTAATGTGAACATTATGAATATGAAACCGTTCAAAAATGTCACAAAAAGAGTGCAAAAAGCTAAATCTTTACTTGGGTTTTTTACTTATGTATTTGCACCTAACCCAAAGTTATACATTTGACTTCTGCGTTGTTATTAGACATTTCATGCTAAGTGGACCTTTGGTTCAAAAGGCTGTAAAAGTCCTGCATTTCAGTACCTTAGTATGTGTGCACCTGACCGAGTAAAAAAACGAGATGGTATATATTCAGTCAAACCTGAAAGTGTAGCAGTTCGTTTTTATGACTGGATCCACACAATTATGTTTTAATATACTTAATCTATAGGGTTTCAAAAACAATGGATGAGACTTGGCTGCAGCCTAAAAGCGCACAAGTTAATGTAATTATGACTGCATGGTTAAGTTAAGTGAACACTCATCTGTGTTGAAGAACATACCTCTGTTGGTACGTTGTCAGTCCCTGGACGTTTTGCGGGTTGCCATTGGTGGCTCCCGGGACTCGAGCTGCGGGCATCCCAGCGCCTCCCGCCGCCGTCACCTGCACGCTGAAATCCGGGAAGATCCTGATCATCCCCGCGCCGAACGACGGACCTCCGAGCGAGTGTGTGTGCGTGTGTGCGAGAGCAGGCTTCCCTCCGATCCACCCAGTCACAGTGCAATCCCATTAGTGACCATACAGAGCTGGTGGAACATTCTCGCGCTTTCTGCTGGTGCGCTCAGGCTCGAGGTGCCATTGACGGGAGGCTGAGGGGAAGCGCGCCGATTACGCGTGCAAGAAGTTTCGTCTGGATGCCTGGAAGCTTCGCTTGAACTGTTTTAATCAGTAAGGAGATGCTGCAACCTTACAATCTTACATTACGCTTAAAAAAGTGGCTGGAGTGAAGTTTTCCCACGAGTTAGAAAAATAAATACAGCAGGTAAAGCAGAACGTATAATCTTGTAGCCTAGAATCTGCTGAAAGTCTCGAATTATTGCCAAAGTAAGAATAAAAGTTGACTATAATCATGTAAAAAATGTTAAATATACAGTGCTGTAGCGATTTGCTCGGAAGTGCCTTTCCTTTAAAAAAAAAATGAATGAAAACAAAACATGCGACCATACGCATGTATCCCTCGAAACCTTTTCAGAAGTTTGCAGACTGTAAAAACTTGCACGTCCAGCCTAGTGCTGATGACGTGTAAATCTCGTCTTTGTGTGCGTGTTCTAATGTAATTCGAGTTTGGATGAGAATCAGCTTGCGCTTTTGCTCTCTCGCCTCATTCTGAAAACGACGCTTGTAAAAGTCTAATATGGCGTGTTAAGCTGCTGGTGCGCAGTATATGTGTGTGTGTGTGTGTGTGTGTGTGTGTTCGTGTGTATGCATGCGTGTATTGTCCCGCAGAAGGTGGTGTTGTGCGAGATCCAGAGCGCGTGGGAGCGGATGCACTCGTCCTCCGCCGCCGCTGATTAACTGCGCCGCGCGAACGCACAAGGAGCGCGCACTGCCCGCCAGCAGCCAATCAAGCACCGGCACGTGAACGCGCACTGGATGCTGCGGCAGTAACCCTTTGCGTACCGAAATCGTGGCTGCCGTTATGGCAGACTACTGGGTGAAGTGTATCTTCAAGACAAGTTTTAAAATATGGTGAAAATAAACTCCAGTTTCATAACCTTTTAATAGCACAATCATTTCCATTGCACTTTAAAACTTATATTGACTGTAGGCCATATGCTGCCTTATATGTCTGTATGAAATATATCTATCAGAAAGAAACAGACAACTGAAAGAGGTCAACAGTTAACCAGATAACCTGGATCATATTCTACACAGATGGAAACCAGTCAGTATCTGGTATGACTGCCACACCCAGTGCAACACCTCAATGGAAGTGAGGTCAGTTGGATGCACTGCCACATTCTCTGAAACACCTTTGGAAACGTATGGTAGATAAATAAACATTCAAATCATGGACATGGACAGCTCTGATGGACTGTCCTGCAAAACTTGTGACATCTGTGGCATTGTGCTGTGTGATAAAACTGCATGTGTTTAGCGGCCTTATATTGTGTCCAGCCTAAGGTACACCTTTGAGCGGATGAAATACCTCGACAAAGGAGAAAAGTGCTCACTAACACGGATTTAGACAAATTACTCCCCCCTTAGAACATTTATCAAGTAGTAACCTGGGAAAAGCATCAAGATTGTGTTTTATTATTTTATTTTCAAACCTACTTAAAACAGGTTTGAGCAAACCAGACCTAGACAGAGCACCAATCCACTGCAGCACACTCAAACACACGCACACGCAAACACACACACACACACACACACACACACACACACACACACACACACACACACACACACACACACACAC
>JAVSBV010000147.1:6810792-6832138 GCA_033117975.1 Parotocinclus spilosoma | reverse complement strand
GTTATATATATATATATATATATATATATATATATATATATATATATATACAATATTACAATACTACACACACACATATATATATATATGTGTGTGTGTGTGTGTGTGTGTGTGTGTGTAGTATTGTAATATGCTATCATATTGTACATGGCCAAATTGGTACATGCATAACTGCAAATCTAATAATATGGGCTTATAATGATTGTAGCTATATATGTGCACTATCTATATACACTATCAGTTTATTGAGTACACCTGCTTGTTTTGACACACATTGTACTTTTTCAATTGTCTGACTAGGAAATACTGATAGCTGGGTACTCAGTCTGTGGTGGCACAGCAGTCTACTACACTAGTTCACCACCGCAGGGACCTGAGTTAATCAAGCATCGCACCTTGGCATGATTTGCTGTGTCTGAAATGCCGATCATTTTCTGTTGCAACAACAGCAACCAATACCCAGCCCTACAATGGGTTAAAGTCTAGTGCAAAGCAAACTTCAACGTGCACTCTGTATTTTCTGGGGAGAAATGCCATGTCCAGGAACAAGAAAATGCAGACTTAGTAGGCGAAAAAATACAGTTAGTCCTTATTATTCTAGTAGGACTTTAGAGTATTAGAAATTGTTACCTATCTGTATCTTTACCCATTATCTTGCATATTTAATTTAAAAAAATGACCAAAATCAGAAATACATACATTAGATTGTGCACAGTATCAGTCTGTTGAAGTAATATGTTTTCTGTCATTAAAATCTGCAAAGCAATTACAGTACTAATGATTCCAATTAGTGATAGAGGCACTGTTTATAAAGAAATTAATGAAAAAAACAGTCTCAATGACACTTAGGTCCTTGAACTGTCATCATTCTGAAAGTGATTGAGTGTTTACCTATAAAATATTCCAAAATGCAAATATGGAGTTAATGCTCATGAATCTTCTTCTGTGGCACTCTTGTCCTTTGACAAAGGCCTGATAATAACATACATTACATTGCTATGTCATTCTGTCATGTAATCCAACTGTTTATAGTCTCAATGTACATCAGAGCATTTAAAGTACAAGGAGCCCTTGAAAATGATAATAAATATCAGATATCATCCACATGCCAGCCAGATTTATGTTTGTCACCTGGAATATTTAAGGTGGCACGGCACAACAGATAACATAAATTGTTTAAGCTAGCAAATGAGAGGCATAATAAGAGTCTCAATGATAAAGATGCTTGTACTCTGTGCACTGTGGTACAGTAATTCACTTCCTATCTCTTCAATGAAAAACGCTCCCTTCGATAATGAGTTGACATGATTATAGAGCAATAAAGATGTGCCAGGTTTCCCACCTGAGAGACAGTAAATGGAATACCTCTCTGTAACCACGTCTAATGAAACCGCCTTAATAAACAGGGCACAAAAGCACCTCCACTTTGCCACTATTTTCCTCAGATGGCATCAAATTGATTGCACTGGAAGGTTTAAACTGACACCGCAGGCTCTGATGCAATTAGATTAACACTTTCTTCTGTTTACTTCCCTGGGTATTTGCACTGGTCTGTATTGCATTTATTTGTCTGCAGCTCTGTGGTAAACTATATGAGACAGATCCAGGGTGGTAGCCGGCCTCCCACATGCTTAGGCTGAGCTGGACACCTCCATGAGTACACATGGAATCAATAAAAAGCATTTCTGCTGGGAGTGCATAGCCTATTGGTTGACGGCAATGTCCTAAACTTCAATTCTGGAACTTTGCTGAAGTTCTTCAATCTGTGTAACAAATAAGAAGTATTAAAATATTCTGAAATGCAGTACATACAGTGAAATCTTATGTGCTTTCTATATTCTGACAGGTTTACTTCTGTGCAAGAGTAAAAAAAATTAACTGCAGTCATTTATCTTGACATTTCTGCCATTTCCTTTTAAAAGTGCATGAATTCTCTTTTCCAAGGATTATGTTATAGTCCTGCGGTGAGCCTCCTTATGGAAGGAACGACACAGTGCCTGCCATTCTCTTCCAAACCACATGTTGACAAGTCAGCTTAATGTGAAGCAGTATAAACTGTGATTGGGGCTGTCAGTCCTGCTGTTTGTCCAAACTCTCTCCATCTCACGCTCTCCGCTCATCCTCAAAGAGGAATCTCTCCCCTGCTGACTGAACAAACTGCTCCGAGGCTCCAACCCACAGAGCTCCCATTTCTTTTCTTCTGTTTTCCGAGCCCCGGCTTCCCTGACTCGATGCTTATCAGCACCAGGTCCATGCTGAATGAAGTCAAGGGCATACTTAGGAGTACTCAGATTTTACAAGCAGTTGCAAGTCATTTGGCTTATCGAACCTGCCATTAAAATGAATGTCTATTATTTGATAATTCTTAGAATCAGAAGGTCATCAGTAAAGGCTTTATCTGAACAGGAAAATTAAAGCCGCAACTCTGAATTACATTTTATTCTTTTACTACTGTAAATGGCAGACTGCCTTGCTGTATGAATATGGCCATATAGACATGGCTGGAGCTCTGCAATTATAGTGACCTTTATTGCCCGTTTATTCCCATAATTGTAAATCAAAAGATATAAAATATGTATTAGATCTCAAACAAATTTAAGAATACACAAACTGACTTAATTGAGTATGAAACCTGTTAAATTTAAACCTGTCAAATAAGTTAAAATTTGACAGAAATAGACTTATTATTTTTGCTATTTTTCAAAGGCACAATCAATATGCATATCCTTGTTTTATTCTGCATTGATTGCATTTTCTTTTTATTTTGATGGTAAATGCAAATGTAGGGGAGCTTTAATAATTTTTTGCTCATTGCATATTAGAGTTAAATTTTATGTGACTTTTCTTCCCGCATTGATTGATTGGGCAGGTCTCATTTAAAAAGCAAGGGGTAAAGGCTACTGAAAGTACATCTATTACTTAAAAACTGTAATGCCGTTTGAAAGATTGCTCCTCTGTGTTTGTAGAGGAGCACTGAAGTTCAGGATAGATGATGAATTAACTGCTGGGAAAAATTACAGACAGTGCACTGTGGAAAAAAAAAACTTTCAGCATGGAAATGATTGATTGGGAGGTGCAGAGAAAATCGACATCATGGTTTTTATTTATCCTGGACGATAAGCTCTACATGCCCTTCCACAGTGCTCTGCTATTTCATATAGGATTGTTTCCCACCGTGCTTTGATGACACGTCTGGAAACCAATCACCTAACCCTCAAATTACATGAACAGACTAAGCGCAATCTTTAGTGTTTTAATGGGGCCAGCACCTCTGTCATTTACTTCTCTCTCCCAATCTTTCTCTCATAGTGACTGATACTGCCTGTGTCTGCATAATATAATGATCCAACACCCAGACCTCACCTAAATACCAATCCTAATACAGATCTTATATTGCCTGACAATATTATAAAAGTAAAAGTAGATTTCAGCCCAAAGCTGAACCTCAATTTTACTGGATTGTCCAGAACTACAATCTGCTTCTATCTTATTCTCATGTATTAGGGGTACACCCTAATGTAAGACTGGTTTACTGTAATCAAAGTGTATACTAATTAGTGCTGTACAATGTACCAAATTATTTACATGTCTACACAACTGACTAAATGTTATACTGACAAATATTAATAAATACTCTACAAATTGTGTGTTTGTTTTATTAGGTTAAGCAGGTTGTTTAAATAAAAAGATGTTGGTCCATAATTCATTTACAGGGTTTACAAACCTTTTCTCTATACAGCATTTCATATAAATTGGGCTTTCGCTGTTATTCTACAATAAAATGCTCAAATGTGATAGTTCGTTTGTTGTATTTCATAACAAAGCAAGCCAAAATTATGTTGTCCATTTGAAAGTAATTTTTCTTACTTTTTTGAAAGTATGTTTTATGATAGTGGAAAAGTCAGGATATTTCATAATAATTAGAACACGAGTTTATGTTTTTTAACAACAGTAAGGTACCACTACATTTTCATGTAGCAGAGAAAAACCAGTATATTTATTTTATTCGTGAAAAAGGGAGGTTGTTTTGCAACTGTAAACTTTCATAACAGTAGAATAAATTTTAAAAAATTAGCTATAATGACAAAGCAAAAGAGTTTCATAACCATTTCTTTTGTAATAGTGAAGTTATGGTATTTTTAAAATGTGATAAGGCAGTAAGACTTTATATACAGTAAAATAATGAAATCAAGTTGTTTTATAAATATTTATGTTGCAGTATGTAGCACTGGGGTTTTTATAATAGCTAAACAGTTGCAGGATGTTTTAAGAAAAGTAAAAAGCAGAATTATGTTTTATAAGGGTGAACAACTGGTAGATTTAGATTATTTCCTGGAATTCACTGCATGCACACTGAGGTACTCTGTTGTTAAAACAATTAGTGTAATAAGATTCATACTTAGACTGATTGCCTCATTCAAAGTTTTGATCAAATTGATATTACATCATGACTTTTCTAACCCCATTGTTACTTTGATACACAAAAGCTGCCAGTGTTGATGACATTTTGTCAAGTAGTGCTGGATATTTAGACATCTTCACTGGTAACACGCTACATCTAATATTCTCTTTTTCCATCATACCTCACTTGCTGACTGAACCCCAGCAGCACTTTTATGAGACAAACATGGAGGTCATGGTGCATTGTGAACATCAGGTTAAATACACAGAACCGTGGACCGAAGAAAGGAAAAATAATCAAAAGCAAATACATTTTGTTTACATCAGGATATGTGTATTCATTATAGTGTTTTATTGTATCATTATGAATACATTAGTGAAACATTAAGAATATGAAACTTTAGTCACTGCCCATGTCTTGACAGATCTGGGTGACATTTGATTGTCAGTTGTATGTTCTTTATTCCATCACAGACACCCATGTGGAAAAATTCACCACACTTTGTTGTAATACGTCAGTCTTTGTATAATCTTCTCAACAAAGAAAACTTGACCCCCCCCATGCTTAGCAAGACTCCAAATCAACATTCTGACTGCTTGTAATTGCAAAGGCATCATGGTTCGATACACATGACCTTTACTACCTTTAAAGTAATTTCCATTTCATACAGAAATATTCTGTTAATTGTTCATTTGAAGATGATGTAGGATTCAATTTCCATCCTAATTTATCAGTGCCATCAGTCAACGCAAAAACCTTTATGAAATATTAAAGCGAATTTCAGGCACTATGATAATCTACTGATGTTTTGGAAGCATTTCTGGTGGAATGGAGTGTGTCAGATGATGGCATTTGTTTCCAAACGTGCACTTTATTCACACTCTAAAACTGTGAATGGCATTGGATTATTTGATGAAAAATCACCCGATCTACTCGTACCTCACATTGGACTCTTCTATCTCTTCTGTAGATTCTCTAAAACATGGCACACATCAAAACAAAGTCAATACAAGTACTGCAATCTGTCGTTATTTAACAAAGCAACTTATCACACACCTGCTATTATTGTAATATCCCTTCAGAGCTATTGTACACTGATGGAAGGCAGCCAACTCTATTACTTACCCTTAACACTTACCATTAAATAAGTCACCAAACATGTACCTTCTTTTTCATTCTGTAGTCTCCTAACTGAATTTCAAATATGTGCCTTTCATTTGGACTGTCTGATTTGGTTCTGATGCAAGCACACACTCCTCATCAACAAACAGGCATCTGGTGCAGCAGCACCCGATGGGCGATTGCAGTAGATAGCTTATCAGGCTCGGCTCGGCAATCAGGAAAGCACTTGATTGGCAGCTGAAGAGTTTCAAGGTTGTGACGCTACTGTATGTCTGGATCTCTGAGGGCCTGTGGTACGGACGGTAGAATCAACACTTCCTGTAAACAGCACATTAGCCATGGAAATAACCATGTGTGAGGTTTGATGGCATGATTTGAGGGGAAGATTGGCCAACGGGATGACTGGTTGTTCTACAGTATGCTGCTATAGGCAAAGGGTTGCCAGATACATTGTGTGTGTGTGTACACTTACCAATTACATTTTTAACAATTTGATAGGTTGTGACCTTGTGCTAAAATAAAAAAAATGTAAAAAATAAAATTAAAAAAAAGTTTATTTTGCTCTTATTTGAACAACAAGACCACATAAGAAATTTAGCAATTTTGCTGAAAAGGGTCAACTGCAATATTGCACTGACAAGTATGCATACCCCTTACTCAATACTTAGTTGAAGGACCTTTGACAGTGACTATAGCCTCCAGCCTTCTTGGGAATGATGCCACAAGGTTTGGAATTTTCTGCAATTCTCCTCTCAAGCTTTGTCAGGTTGGCCAGAGACTGTCAGTCGACAGCCATTGTCAGGTCTTTCCACAGATGTTTGATTGCGTTCAAATCAGAGCTCTGGCTTGGGCACTCAAGGACATTCACAATGTTAATCCTAAAACACTCCTGTGTTGTCTTGGCTGTTGGAGGTCCAGGGTAGATCAGGTTTTTATTAAGAATATGTCTGTACTTTTCTCCATTCAGCTTTCCCTAAAGCCTGACCAGTCACCCTGCTACAAAAACACCCCCACAACATGATGCTGCCATCACCTTTGCTTCACTCTAGGGATGGTATAGAGGAGGTGGTAAGCAGTGCCTGGTTTTATCCAAACATGATGCTTACAACAGTGGCCAAAGTTAAATTGTGGATTTTTAAGAGCACAGACGGGTCCATTAGGTGGGTTTTGCAAACCTCAGGTGGGCTTTTTCTTTTACAGAGAAGTGGCTTTTGTCAGTTTACTCCACCATAAAGCCCAGATTGGTATAGTGCCAATGAGCATATATATGCACTATATATACACAAGAGTTGGTGGAAATCAAAATATTTACATCCAAAACATTTGTATTAATATAGAGTTTGACCCCATATTTGCTGCTACAACAGAAAGGGATTTTTCACAAAATTTTAGAACATGACTGTGAGGTCATCTTCTGATTTTAGACAATAAGCCTGGCATACATTTGGTATTCGATTGTATTTTCATATGTGTCTAATGGAGTTGAGGTCAATTTTTCTGTGCAAGCCAGCCAAGATTTTAAAGTTAACAAACCAATTCTCTGTGGACTTTAAGGGCAACAGGACAAAAAGATGATGAACTGACAAGTGATTCGAATTTGATTAAAAAAATAGAGGATATTTTAATATGGGATATTTCATTTTGAAGTATCCTCTAACTTTTTGGAGCAATGTATTTTATTTAACAATAAATTGAAAAGCAGAAAGTTTGGAGAGTATGTAAATAACAAATAAAATGCAGTATTTTTACAAGAGTTTCTTTTATGTCTTGGGATGTGCAAAGATAACAGGCATTCAGCTTAAACTAGTCTAAATATTCCCCCCGATTACTGAAATTATTTAATGATATGATGCAATGTATTCTGAGTATTCTAAGTTTTTAAGCATTTGAATAATTTTCGAATACATTTGCTGACATCCTCAAAGCCTTTTCTACATACCGCTTTTGTACCAAATAATAATTACAATCACCTGTTAACATCACCATTTTTTATTGCAATACTCGGCCTTAAGTATTTCGGTCCAACTTCTTTGGAATGTGTTGCAGGCCTGAAATACAATAATTGATGTTAACAAACAAAATGAAGTTGCCAAAACAAAACATGAAATATTCTGGGTTCATACTGTCTGAAAAAGAATAAACATCAAAGTACATGTAAGATGCTGCATTTTTTAAAACTGCATTTTGCACATCATCCTAAACTTTTCCTGTTTCACGGTTGTAGGACCCTCATCTGCCATCAAGAACCCTTGAGGCAGGGACTCCACAAGACCTTTTAAGGTGCTCTATGGTATCTGGCAGATGCTTAAAGTCTTGTTTGTCCACCATAGCTCACAGATGCTAGAGCGGATTTAGAACTGGGCAACATGTAGGTAAATTCAATACCTTATTCTCTTTATTGTCTTCTCTAAACAATATTTGCATAAGTTCAGGATGCATTATCCTGCTGAAAGATGCCACTGCAATTAGGAAATCTATTTGTCATTAAGGGGCATCTTGGATCTACAGCAGTATTTGCAGGAGCTATGTGGAAAGGTAAATATTCCCAACTGTACATTTTTCAGTGTCACACTCTCACACTCACACACTGTATCTTTATAGTCTTACAATAAGAAATGCACAATACAAACAATCTTCCATAAATTAAGTTTATTTCTGAAGAGTTTATACACTTTCAGACATGCAAAGAAGTATAGTAAGTTTTATATTTATCTACGTCACAGAGTTGCACGCTAACATCAAGCATTTATACTGATATTTTACATCAAGATTTGAAAGTACAGTATACATATATACAGTTCCCAATCATTCCCAATCACCAGCCTCAGCCTTCTTTGATGTAAACGTTCTCACTAATTACTATAACAGGGGAAAGCAGTGTATTAACAAAAGGTATATGAAAGATCTGCAAGGCACATAACTGTTTAAAGTTTAAACACTTTGTTGTTTCTCTAAATCCTGGGGATTGAAGTAAAAGGACAGAAATCCCAGCATCCAATCAGCTTTCTGGATATCCATGCCACACAATCATACACAACTGTTGGGTTGCATAGATAGCATTCAGTGCACACTTTTTTGCGGACTAGTATGTGATTCGGGTTTTGTCATTTGCAAAAATCATACACAACAGGTCAGATGGAGATCTCTCCTTGGCCTACAGCTTACAGCTAGTGTCAAAGCTGCAAATGAGAAATAATTGGAATAGAAGGTAACCCCCTTAAAAAGCAGGGTCCCTCAATATTGTACAGAATAAAAAAAAACATTTTTACTCGTATGCACAATTGCTTAACTTAATATGCTCCAAATGAGAGTACTTGATACACTGTGACACTATATGACCCAAAATAATGGATTACAGTTATATTATTTGTATGTCTGTCAAAATGACCTTTGCTTGTATAAAATAGGTGTTTTTTTTAGACAGTGGGCAGACCCTCTTGGTTTGACTGTGCAGCCAAAGTTACTTTAAACATTATAAAATGGCTGCATTTCTCTCATTTTTCTGAATGAATTACCCAGCTGACAAAGCTGCACCAGTTCCAAGCAGAAGCAAATGCTCCAAAACTTTCCATAACAAACAGTTCAAACAGACTGTTATAGATCTTTCTACAAATGCAAAGCCCAGCTGATTCAGGTGGCTTTCAGAACAGATTTAAGCAGCAGATATTCCAGACAGTGGAATGAAAAACTTCCATTCAACCAAGAGAAGACTGCAACTTCTTTGATGGTGACGGTATAATTTAATTATTGCTGATTTTGAAAATGGCTAGATTAATGGCTAGTCTTTTGTGGCAAAGTATCTTGTCAGTTTGTTTGCATGTACCTTGTGTCATGTTTCTCTTGATATTTGCTTCTTTGGCTTGTGAGTTTGAATGTGTGCTTGGTGTAATTGTTCAAACCTTACACTGTCTATTTGATAATGCTAAAGCAACTACTGGTGCTACTGACTACATTTTAGCACTGTTTGGTAGCATCAATCAGTTCGGGCAGTTTCACTTTGGGTGGTGTAAAAACATTTTACTCAAATCATCGCCACTCCTTTAAACATATCAAATGCCCCTTTACTGATTCTGCGATGTACACTAACATAACAACAGCCAGTAGAAGATAATGTGATAACGGGAGCTACCATGTGCATGTGAGCATAGCTGTATTAGACTATTATGGTGTATTTCAGGGTGTTTGGTGGAAGCCCAATGAGGTAGCTCAGATCTGGGATCCAGGATGAGCAGGTTGTACAGAAGAACAATATCACTAAGAGATCATCTTTGGAGCTCTAAAGACAGAGGAGGATACTTAGAAAATACTGCAGTGCTAGAGGTCTGTACCAGGAATGAAGATCCCAGCTAACAGATTAATTATACAGAACTTCTACAGCTAGGGTTTACATGCAGAAATCAGAGGACTTCCAGAAGGTTTCTAGGAGGAAAAAAAAAACACATATAGTGAGGTTTAACATTTTAACCGAGACATACAAAGATTAGATACTGCAGTTAATCTTCATATCTACTGTGAAAAAAGCTTGTCCATTCAGTGTTATCTACTGCCATATTTATGCCACTAAAGTTCAAAAGTTTGTGAACCCTTTAGAATTTTGTCTTTCTGCATAAATATGACCTAAAACATCATCAGATTTGTATGCAAGTTCTAAAAGTAAAGAAAGAGAATCCAGTTAAACACATAAGACAAAAAGATTATACCAGTACTTGAATCACTTATTTACTGAGGAAAATGTCTGTGAACCTCTAGGACTAGTGAAATTGGAGTCAGGTGTTTTTAATCAATGGGATGACAGTCAGGTGTGAGTGAACAGAACTTTTTGGTTTAAATGAAAAGTGTTATGTTTGGAGAAAGGAAAACACTGTATTCCTGCATAAGAACCTTGTCCCATCTGTGAAACATGGTGGTGTAATGGTTTGGGCCTGTTATGCTGCATCAATATGTAATATTGGATCAATTTCCTCAATAAATACATGGCCAAGTATAATCTTTATGTCTTATTTCTTTAACTTGATTCTCTTTATCTAGATTTAGGACTTGCGTGAAAATCAGATAATGTTTTAGGTCATATTTATGCAGAACTATAGCAAATTCTAATGGGTTCACAAACTTTTGAGCACCACTATATGTATTACTCTTGCACTGTACTGCTACTATTTGCCCTTTTTGGTAGATGCTCCCTGCATTGTATGGCCTTGTATTTGTACTGAGGGATGACAATAAAATGGAATCTATCAATTTTAATCAGAACTTACTCACATGTCAGTGAAGACAATCCAAAAGCTAACCCTACTGAGATAATTCTCCTGAGAGACCTTCTCAACCAGTTTTCCAAATAAATGTCATAGTATAGTTTGTTTCCCACAGTGGTATTAACTTCTTTTCATTTGAAAAGCAATAATACATGTCACTGTGCCGGGGTGATTTTGCATAATACTTTATATAACTATGCTAAAGTTTTAAGTGAGCCCAGGGCAAATCTTTAATACACACACAGAGAAAAATAAGCTTAAAGCATCACTGCAGGACAAGCCAAAATCTTGTTTATACTAAAATATCTTAAAACTCTTAAAACTGAATAACTTAAAAATCAACTGTTGTGTTTTTTCTAACAGTGAAACTTTTTGTATGTACTACAGATGTCTGATAACTGTATGTTGGGAATTAGCTGAGTGTTTATGTATTTAACATTTGTACTTTGCACACGTCAAAACATAAACATAATGTGAAAATCTCAACTCAGATTTCTGTGTAAGAAAAATCTCCACTTTTGAAGTCTCAAGCTTGCAAGCATGTTGTAAATGAAAAGAATGACTACTCTTCAGATCAATTCCCTGTTACTGTTGTCATCACGCAGTGGCCTATAATCTGAAAGGACCTAAAGTCAGAAAATGCATCTGTCATCAGCATCATAATAAGCCTGTAGGGTTTAAAAGAACTATCCTCGTTGCTGATTTTGCTCATTGTGAAAACACTAATGAGGAGTAGGAAGGTGCTTAGTTGCAGTATGGACTGATGTGGAAAATGGGGTGTTTGCAATGTGCCGCAAGATGTTGAAAAGACCCATCAGCCATTTATCAGAGGTATGACTGAAGACGCCCAGAGGGAGAGTGTGCACATCTGTGTTTGTGAGTGCTTGTGTTGATGCATGACCTACAGTACAAACCTTGGCCTGGGGTCTGCTACTCATGCTACTCTTCACTGCTGATGAGCTGTCTGAACGGCGAGTGCTGAACGAAGCCCTGCGGCCTGTCTCCCCGAGTCCAGCACCACTCACTGACCTTGGCATCTGAGAGAGAGACTGAGATCAAAACGATAATGGGACTATGTCAGTAAGATGTAAAGGGATTTTCCATTTCTTTTTGAGAATTTAATCTAGTAGATTGACCTAATGCTTTTTAGATCTATTTTCAATGTTAAGTCAGTTGTCATCCTGTTCAGAAATCTATTACTCTGCCCATGTCTTACACAGAATACATCCTGACAAGTCAAATAATAAAAAAGTACTGAAAACCAATCATTAATGCTGTTGCTTTTAGTGTCAGTGATTATTATAAACATAAAACACTTAGTTCATTTAACGTGAGGTTAAACATTCGATTTGGGAAGAGAACTAGAATGAAGCAGTGCAAAAGCTTGTATATGCAACAAAAAAACACTAGAAGAACACAAACACATTTTTCATACAGTCATGAAATTAAGTAATGATTCCCGCTGGAGTCTTGCTTAGAAATCGTAATGCAATCTGACTGATTATGATTATTCTGTTCTCTAGACCTTAGAAATTTAAATCTACAACTGCAAATCCTTATTCCATTAGCACTTTTGGGGGAGAAACGAGAGGCAAATTGGGAGAAAAGAAGGGGAGGGAGAAAATAAAAATCCTTCTTAAATATTTAGTGACTGAAATGGCAGGAATGCACCCAACTCTCATTACATGCAAACAGAGCCAACTGTAAGGTGTAAATGCACCTGTTTTTGAGATGACTTGGCTTCCTGAGGAGTGCTGTGCCCTTTTTTGACATTCTTCTGTTTCATCCACTGTGCAGCATCACCTCTTTCATCCCTATCACTTTTTCTTATCGGGGGACAGTTAATTTTAGGATTAATACAGAGGCTGCTTTCCTCTTTTAAAGGATTTGTACTGGAGCAAGAGACTCTTATCTTAGTCATTACAGGGGAAATATTGGATTCAAGCATTTTAGTATCTGCAAAACATTCAACAGTGTCTATCAGGGTTTCACATGGTAAAGGATTAAGATAAGCAGCCTCATTATGGCACTGAGGCTGGGTTCCATATATACTTCCTGGAGAAATACCATGTGCTTTTTGGTATTCATCACAGGCTTTTGGAGGAGCTTGATTCGGAGGACACAAAGAGGCTGTGAGTTTGTTAGTGCTGCATCTTGTGGGCCATTTGCTAATGGACATACTGTAGCAAAGAGGAGGGCCAATGTACACTTCTTCTGTGCAGGCCTCAAACAGGGGCTCTTCGTCACAGATTTCGGGGGTTCTGGAGAGAACTGGGGTGCTGCTCTTGTCCTCTATGCAGGTACTGACCTCCCCACAATCACTGTCATGGGAGGAAAGCGACAGGTAGGAGTAAAAATCGCCCTTGCGTAAATGGATGGGTTGATGGGAGTGTTCCAGAACTTTCTCCTTGATTTGAGAGACAGAGGTAGAGCTGGCAGATTCCTGAAGTTGCTCTGCTTGAGTGACTTTTGTTTTCAGTGCCACTGAAGTCATGTCAATGATCTCCATGACAAAGCTGTGGACATTCTCACCTTTCTCCTCCTTAGAGGGAAAGGATGTGTAGCTGCAGCAATCTGATGAGCTCCCTCTGTGATTTTCCTGGACAGCACTTTGAAAAGAAGCCAACTGCTCCACTGAGTTCACATGTGCTCCTTTTGGTGACAGACTGTGGCCATGACATGGTAGTTCTCCCTTCAACTGGCCTTCCAGAGACAGGTCTTTAGACTGCATGGTGATATGCTCACATGAGGTGGATACCATACCAAGTATATCACCATTTAAACCATCCTTGGTGTAGCAATCCTGACAAGATTCTCCTTTTTTAGTGATCAGACTGCCTTCTTCTCTGAGGAGTTCATCTTCATCTTTCCCTTTGATATGGATGCTGCTCACATTCCCATTCTCCATGTCATCAACAAAACTACTGATGTAGTTTCTGGTGGCATCCCTGTGGTCACTGTCCACATCCTTCAATTTGTCATTTTTAACAGCAGTATTGGCCTCTAAGAGCTTGAGAGCAGCCCGGCTCAAAAAATGAGAATCACTGGTGGTCCTCACAGGAGACAGAATCTCCCTGGACATAGTCCCACACTGCAACTCATCACAAAGGTCTGTCTCATTCTTCTCTCTGTTCTGTACTCTGGGTTTCACCCAGCCTGGAAACTCCCCCTTCATGTAGTCCAGCCCTGGGGAAAATGTGCCTTCTATATATTCCTCTTCCGAGATAATACTGGAGTCTTCATCATCTTTGATTCCCAACTCTTCCTCAGTGAGAGTGAGGGTAGAACTGGAAAGCAGATCACTGTCATCCTCATCGTCAGTGCAGGCCGAAGTGCAAGACACATTCACCACCATGCTCACACTGGCGTCTGCTTCGTCCATTAGCTGCTGCCGGCGACTGTGCTTCCTGAAAGATGTATTGGAGTTTTGGGCCATGCAGCGGTTCCTCTGCACAGCCAGATCCTCAGATGTTACTGATGAGTCATCAACACTACTCAGCTCTGTGAGAGAAGCTGCCAAGCTCTCATTGACAGAGGAAGGAGCACCCCCTGAGTAGGGCCTTTGCCCCAAAAGATGAAGAGAGCTGCTTTGCAGGGTGATATCAGAAATGCTACGAGTCATTTTCTGATCTAGGGGGGTCTGAATATTTTCTAGTCTTTTAAGCAGCTCCAGAGTTCTCTTGCTTAGTTCCCCAGTAGACTCAGTGGCCAGGCATATGTCTCCCAGATTGCCCTGACTGCCTGCTTCTTCCAAACTCTTACATGGTGCCAGCCAGCTCTCAAGGGATATGCTGCGTGTGAGAGGCTCCTTGGCTAATGGAAATAAGTCTCCCACTGCATAAAGAGAGTCTAGAGAAGACCCATGAGACAGCTGAGCAGACTCTCTTCGGACCTTCCCATCATCACCATAGCCTGCACTAAATACTTCAGTGTCATGGCCCTCATCCTCAGAGTCAGGAATGATACAATGGTCATTAAGTAAAATCTCAACAGTTCCCTTTCTGTGCTTTCTCCTGCTTTCTCCAGATTCCTCTCGCTTCCTCCTTGTCATGAAGTGTCTTTGACCCTTAGTCTCTTTAGCCAGACTGTCTCCAAGTGCAGCACATTTGTTGGCACGTTCCAGTATCCTGTCTATATCTTCATCTGACACTTTGTCTATACAAGGTGATTCGGAACGGACAGCAGAAGTAAGAGTACCTTGAAACTTTGTATTGTCATTTTGATAAATCAAACAGATCTCAGAATTAACTGTTGTATCTGTATCTACTGTATCTCCTTCACTGACTATTCCACTCTCACTCTCAGATCTTCTGGCTGCGTCTGTTAACAACCCCTGTTTTCCTCTCACTAGTCCTGCTATGATGTCAGGTAATGACTCCACTGAAGAGAAAGAGGAGTCCTTGCTCAGGCTCTTTAAGAGTGGCTGCTTCCCTATGGTCTTGGCTGTATTTGAAGCTGTCTTCTCATTGTACTTAGGCAGTTGATAGAGCTCCACATGGGGAAGACTGAACACCTGATAAACATGCGAAGAAGTAGGATGTGACTGTGGGGCATTCAGGATGCTTCTGATCTGTCTGGGGCATGTTTCAGTAGTAATTATAGACTCTCCTGCAGAATTAAGGTTTTGCCTGTCACAATCCTGTGAGTCCATGTTAACTATTGTCATATCCATTTCGTCCCATTCCCATGAGTCTTCACATGACCCACGGAGATCCATAAGCGATGGTTCAATCAGGTTCCCTGGGACCTGAATAGAGTCAAAATGAATTGGTGTAAAAATATAGACATAATACAGAGGAAATAATTTTTTTTTTAAATGGTACACAAGTAGATTTCAGATCTCTCCATGAGCTAGTAATGCATTTAATGAGATCAAACCAGTGCTAAGCTCTGAAGCATTTTTGCTCTTTAAAATTCTGCTTAGACACAGGAATTCTACATGGGATACAATTATACAAATTGCTTGGCATCTTGTTAATGAGCAAGGTCTATTAGTATTATCCTTTTATCCCATTAATCTAATAAACTCACATATTCAACATTAATTTTATATGCCATACATTGCATATAATGAATTTTTATTAGATTTCTGTTTATTCTTTTCATGCTGATAAGGGAAATGTTTACGATGAAGCTTGGATTGCTAATGCATGATAAAAAACCTTCTACAGTCAGAACAATCAATCAGCCTAATCGAATAAAAAGTCGTCATTGTAAACTGCTTCTGCTTACACTGAACTACACTTGTACCATTTTTAATACTAAATTCTGCGTGTAACCTTCCTCTGTCATTGATAGACTGTGCTGTGAACAGGACATTGTTTCCTGTGTTTAGTGGGTATGGCCAACTGACAGAGTGAACGTTTCAGATTACCACCCCTTATTCTGGCATAAAAAAATGGCATAAGTGGCATATAAATACCCATTCTAAAATTCGTTCTCAAACATGAAGGGCAAATATAGGAGCAACAATTTCCTTTTTCTTTTACATTTTTCAGCAGAAGGACATTTTATCTTTGCACACAGCACTGTGCAATGTATTAACAAAAACAGACCCTCCCTGTTATTTTTCTTCCCCTTTTTTTTAAAACACTTTCAAAAGTGAAATTGCTCTTCAGCCCTGCAAGGTCAGAGCTGGAGAGGGCTGAGTCATTTGTCTTGCTGCTTTAAATGAAAGCAGGATAACTCAGTGGACATCCACAAACAGGTCCCTGAGCTTCTCTACAGAGCTGTGCTGCTAGCACCCAAGAATGCACTGAATCTGCATAACAAAAGCTGGAAGTCGAACTCCCACATTTAACATACTGCTACAACCTTGCATCTGATACAAGTCACTAGTTGGAGGTTTGGTTTGTTGGATAAAATGCTGCTTATTTTGCAGTTAAGATTGGGGTGAGTTTGATATTGGACTCAGACAGTATACACAGTGGGCTTGGTATTAAGAGTTTAAATGTACATAAAGACTACATAATACATTAAGGTTATAATAATACTCTTTGTGAACTGTAGTACTGTGACCCTGTTACTTTGTTCTGCATTATTGTCTATATATGCCTGGCTAAAAAACCCACGTTGCCTTGAACGGAGCAGAGCAAGGAACACATTGACCCTTATGAACAAGTTTAAAAGATAGGTCAACACATACTCAGAAAACAAATGTGTGTATACATAATAGTATTTACTGACAATCTGTTAGAGATAGTACTGCAGGAAGCCCTGCTGGTTTTGTGCAGCCCTGCAGTTACTTATATACAGAATTCACACATAATTGATGACCATACATTTGTGATGCAGTAAACATGAGCGCATCCTTAGCTTAGTTCATAGAATACAAATAAGCTCGGATTCATTTGATATCCAACCTGTTCTCGACCCAGAGTACGCTTGAGATGATTCTGCCACTGGAGAACCTGCATGACAATGGCCTCCCAGCGCCTCTCCAGGTTCACCTGTAGAAACTGAAGTGACTGGCGTTCGGCTTCAGAGCTTTGGTCCTCCGGTCCTTCCAGTAACCTCTGGCACAGCTTCAGCACTGAGGCCATTCCCTTCCTTCGGCCTCGCACTTCCATACAGAGAGCCTACAAAGACAAAGACATACTTCTATATTTTCTCTCTATATATATATTCTAACATCTGCTATATTAATAGAATATGCATCAGTGGAATTCAAATGTCTTTTTGGTAAAGTTCCCAAGCAGCTTTATTTTTGTGTTTTATGTGTATTTTTTACGTGTTTCACTTTCATTCTCTAGACTTAAAACTATCATCCACCAGACTGGAATTGAGAATGGTTTGTTGCATTAACTGTGGTCAGTCAATACTGCCAATATATACTCCCATGACAAAAATTAGTCACCTTGCATGTTTCAAGTGGTAGTAAAGTTTATGTTCCTGCAGACTGAGTTGTACAATGAGAAGATAGATTGAGAAGAGGTGGTACATCTAGTCAATGGAAAATTAAAAATGTGTGGCAAAAAATTCCAGTCTACAGGAAACTCGTCAGAATTTTTGGAATGATTACACACTATTAAGTTCATTTCAATCCCCGGTGACTAATTATTTATGTGGTGAGTATGTTTTTTCACATTTTCTCATGGATGTTTTACCACCACCACCACAGGACCCAGGTTCAACTCATGATTGTGTGTTCTGGCAAGGTCTGGTATCCTATGTACATAATACTGGCTGTATCTAATTATCTACACAGCACTGCCACAGTGACCCTTAGCTAACCTTGTGCCTCACAAATTCTCCTCCAAAAGGTGATCCATGATGTTTCCCATTTTTCACTTCAGCTAACAAGCAGCAATACATCCAAGACTATACGTTATTCAGATGTTCAAATGTACTGCTCACAAAAATGAGGGGATACTTCAAAATGAAAAATCTCATAATGATATATCCTATAATGAAATATCCCCTAATTTTTTACTGCTGCAAAGTAGCGAGTCTGTAATTTGTGCTCATTGTAGTTAATGTGATGTATACCATTATGTCTGAGCTCATGATAACAGCAAGGAGCAGGGAGAGTAAAGGAAGTATAAAAAGGAGGGGATAACTGTAAAACAAGAACGAGAGTCAGTGAAAAGAGTATATGGACGAGAGGGGAAGAATTGAGGACTGTGCTGATGAGGTCCCTACAACAATCCAGCTGTCAGGAGCATGTAAATCAGTGTTCCCTCCACCCTCTCCACATAAACAACACTGTGATAGTTACAGACTTAAGCTGTGTTGCTGTGCTGCTGTGCTCCAGAGCAAAGCTACAACAAATGGATTAAGAGCATGAGAACATACATATTCCCCTGAGCAAGCAGAGGTCAGTCAGGGTATGGGGTGAAAGGGCTTCAGGATGCTGATGGTCTTGCGTCTGTACCTAAGCCCTCCTTAAATATGCAGTGCAGACTGAGTAAATGGACAAGCATCGCTCCTTGTGCAGAATGTGACAAAAACATTCCTGGAACAATTTATGTAAATCCCACCTGCTCCGAAGGCATTGCCCCACTGGTTCTTTACATTTTTCAATAAATATTAAACACCATTACATTTAAATTGGATTTTGTTTCTTCAGCAGTTTCAGCCTCTGTTTTAGCATATATTTACAGCTACCCACATCTTTTAAACAGGTAATGAGACTGCAAAATGCAATGGCAGACAAGGAGGCAGAAGGGGGGGGGAACTGCAAGAAGTGATAAACTTATTCTGTAGAATGGCGAATTGGGCCACGATGCTACAGTAATATCTAGCAAACTCCAAGACAATGAAAGCTGACACAATACCAAACCTATACATGTAAATTAAGTAGGGTGCATCACTCTATACTAAAAGTAGCTGGCAAACATTTACAGCAGCCTGGGTTTATTTTTATACAACAACAGCTGGTGTTAGTGTTGCAGATGGTCAAATCAGTCTTTTACATGTACTCTTATGTTCCTGTACTGCTTCTGCTCCCCAATGCAGTCATGGCAAACAATCTATTTGACTATTTCTCAATTAATACAGCTAGTCCACTAATACAGATTAAAAGACCGAGAACCTGGACTATAATCCAATATGCTGAACAGCATATGGAGCTGCAAGACATCCAGAAATCATATGCTGCATTGTTTCTGTGTTGCTGGGTTTAATAAATTTGATCTGCACCCAACTCTCCCCCAAAACGTTGTGCCCTGTCTTATTGACAAAGGGGAAAGGCAGAGTATAGTGTGCCAATATTTGCTAAAAAGCTTTTCCAAATACATGGAGCGGTAAAGTGGTCTGCTTTTCCCTGCAGTATCTGAATGTGAACCTACACAATGACTCCATTTCAGACCTACAGGCTGAGTGCTATGGCTGAGAAACTGGCTGCTGGCCAATGCGCTCTGTTGCTCTAGCCTGATATCAAAAGGAGAGAGAAAGAAAAGAAGAAAGAGCGAGAGATACAAACACAGAAGCCAAACAAGGGAGCCATCTTTCAGTTGACCATTCTCTGTGAAGGCAATGAAATGAACAAACCCACAACAGGCTTATCTATCAGAAGCTTTTAATAAAGGTATCATCAGATCAGCTGCCGCCAAGCATGCAACAGTGCTAAGCCAATCTTCCCAGCGCTCGAGATGACTATTCTTTCTCGTCGTACTGATTCTGGCTTCACTATCACTTGGCTAAATCCATCTTACCTACTGTATTAATCTAGAGGGTTCTCACTATCTGAACTGGCAATCGAGCCTGAGGCACATGACACCGGATAACAGCAGCACAAAAAATAGCTCTAGGAATATTTCAAACTCAATCTCAACATCCTGTGCAAAAATGAGAAGGTACCCGAACTACATATACTACCATTAATGCTTTTTATTCTCACACTCTGTTTTTATCAAAATACAGTTTAACGTAAAATAGTGATTGAAAGGCTGTGAAACCTTTAGAATTTTCTATATTTCGCATAGGTATAACTTAAAAACAAAGACAATTATATTATGGGTTAAAACAAACCATTATTTCTCTGACTGACAAAAGTATGTGAACCTTGGATTTTAGTATCTAAGCTGACCTCCTTGTGCAGTAATAACAGCAACTATAAGTTTTTAGTTAACTGAGACCCTGCTCATCAGCCCATTTAGCCCGTTCTTCTGTACAGAACTGCTACAACTTTGGTACGTTGATGAGCTTACTCATAGAGCTTCAGGTACTTTCTGTTATGTCACTGTCATTACTTTGATCTGGAAGTTTCTAAATATTACCTTTTTTTCTTCTTTAACCATCCTTCATTAGACTTACCTATGTGCTTAGGTTCATTGTCGTGCTGCAACAACCACTTTCTCTTGAAATTTTGTTTACAGCCAGGTCTTTCCAAATTGACCCAACAGTGGCTGAATTTGGCAGAGGTTGGGATTTGACCTTCTGACCATACTCTTAACTACGAGGCTTACATAGTATTCTTATAGTATTCTTTGATACAGCAATAATAGCAAGTCATCCCAGCCCAAATGCAATAAAATTAGGTTATGTCACACTATGACACTGCCACCACCATATTTCACAGATAAGACTCGTATGATAGAATGCAGTGTATTCATTTCGCCCTTCTTATTTAAACCAAAAAATTTATTTCTGTCTCATCCATGCCCGTACATGAGGAACATGAGAAAAAAAAGGATTTGCATGGGCCCCTCTCCCTACTCGGTCCCTGGGTAGTCAGGTCCACTTTTCCCCCCACTACCACGCCCATGGCTACACGTGTCCGAACGCCGTTTCGGAACAACTTCTTCTACCCTTAGTTCCTGCGCATGTGCACTCTCACACAAACCATGATTGACAGAACCCCCAGCCAATCCTACCCTCACAAAAGGCTCACGTTTTTGTTTTTTTTTCAAATTCCGGCAGTTAGATTGTAAATCTATCAAAACCGTTTCTTAGTGAGCACCTAAGAGGTAAGCCGAACCTGTGTACCAAATTTCATGTATATCCGTTCGGTGGTTCCAGAGATTTCGTGATGAGTCAGTTAATAGGTCAGTCAGTCAGTGGTATTTCCCATATATATATATATACACTACCGTTCAAAAGTTTGGGGTCACCTAGACAATTTTGTGTT
>JAVSBV010000147.1:6777981-6807723 GCA_033117975.1 Parotocinclus spilosoma | reverse complement strand
GAGAGAGAGAGAGAGAGAGAGAGAGAGAGAGAGAGAGAGAGAGAGAGACAGAGAGAGACAGCGAGAAAGAGAAAGAGAGAGAGAGAGAGGGAGAGAGGGAGGTTCTCTAAATCAGCTGGCTTCTTGTCTGGATTGAACATGAGCACCCTTTTCGTTTCTTCTCCTGCTCCATATATGCACTCGGTTTGTTTGACCTCTCAGAGACTTTCTCCCTCTCAGTGGTTTCCTGGATTTGGGCCACTTTTGATCCCTGAACTTGAGCACTACACACAGTAAAGCTCATAAGCAGAACACTTGGGGATAATACCTCACTCTGTGCTGATAGAAGAGAAAAAGAGAAAACACTTCCTAACCACGACGCTTCTCTCTTTCAAACAGACTTTAACCCATTCAATTAGGAAAAGTTACTTTTTATTTTCTTATGTCTCGCAAATCTAAACAGTCATAAGAGATGGTCATTCTAATAAGAGGTTTTTAAACCAGAAACATTCCACATCCAGGAGACTCCAGAACCACAAACATTCCATAAAAAGGGCTTAAAGAAAAAAAACGTCATCTCATTTTCTATCATTCAGACATTTCAGAAACATTTGGCAACCCGAGAGCACTGGAGAGTTTAATGGGCAAATCTAAAAAGAAATTAAACAAACAGGGATCCGTACCAACCAAACCAAGAAGCTTCCCAAGACCAGACACATTCCTAACGCCAGAATATTTCAATTCAAGATTCCAGATCCAGGAAAATCCAGAATCTGTTAAATCCAAGATTAGAAAAACAAAGTCCCAGAATCTGGAAGATAACAAATACGCCTGTGAATTAAAATCGCCCGCCTTTTCATTCCAGGCATCGCCACAAAAACAGCTGGTCACCTCAACAGAGAGTCAATGCTTCAGATCCACGTGTAGAGGCAGGAGTTTAAGAGCAGAAGTGAGTCATTCCCAGTTGGGCAGACCAAGTGGGTGAGCATTACCCTGTTCAAAAATGCCAGCTGGAAGCCGTGCCATAAGAGGCAACACACGGCCACAGCATGTCATGAAAATATCGCTGAACTGTTAGTGCCCCTCGTATCACTAGCAGGGGCGCCTGACTGTCCTGTCCAGTGGTTATGACAGATTCCCAGATCAGCACACCGACAGTCAGGGCACTGGGTTTATCCACCACAAAGGCAGGATTAAGGGCTCACCATGGTGCCCCCATACTCGAACCTGTGTGACTAAAGATGATACGGTTCCAGCTGGTAGCAGTCCAGGTTTCACGTCCCCCTTTTAGTGGTTTCCTGGATTTGAGCCACTTTTGATCAGTGAACTTGAGCACTACACACACTTCAGAACACTTCGAGATAACACTTCACTCTGTGCTGATAGAAGATAAAAACAGCTGGTCCCCTCAACAAAAAGTCAATGTTGCAGGTCTACGTGTAGAGGCAGGAGTTTAAGAGCTGGGCAGGCCAAGTCTGGTTGTGTGACTAAAGATGATACGCTTCCAGTTGGTAGCAGTCCAGGTTTCACGTTCATTACACCTAGCTGGCTGTCCAATGGGCACCGAGACAACAAAATGGTCCAGGCAGAGACAGCGGTGTCCCGAAGGTGCCCCCTGTGCCTGGATGGTGGATCACGAAACCGGGGGCAAAATATAAACCATCTCTCACCACATGGTACACCAAGCCAAAGCAGCCTGTTAGTTTGGGGTGACCAGATTTGGGTTTCTGAAAAGGAGGACAATTATTATTGTTTTATATTTTTTTGTGGGTGGGTGGGCGTGTCATCGGTGTATGATATGACACGAATGACATGTTGTCTGTGTAAAAATTGCATTTATTGAATAGCACGAAACAACATAGTACACTAACAAAAACATACCCTGACATTTTTTGAGTGTAATAGTGATAGACTAAGTAAATAAAAGAATAATAATAAAAAAAAGGCTTCTCTTCAGCCATTTGCGATACAGAGAAACCTGGAATGGAACGGAGTGGCAATTCTAATCACAATGCACTGTACATGTATTATGTTTGAGGCGGTCGAAAATGAAAAATCGGCGGATGATTTTGAAATTTTTTCAGTCTCAAATGTAGGACATGCCCGGGAAAAAGAAGACGTCCGGTCACCCTGTCTTAGTGCCTTTATATAGATGGATTTTGGGGAGAACTTGTACGCCCTCTTGTGGTAAGACCCAGTGTCCAATCAGACCACACCTCTATTCAGTTACACATCTGCTTTGGATGGAACGACACACCCAGTTTTGCAGCAGTTATACATTTCTATCTGGGAGCCGTATTATTATTATTATTATTATTTTTTTTTTTCTGATGACCATGATTCTACACGTTTTGTATTCCTGAAAAAACGATCAAACGAGTTCTGCTTGCGTTGCAAAATAAAGCGCCCGTCAATTGGAGTAAGTGCCAGTACTTAAGACCTGAATACCCACAATTCCACACAGCCATAAAAGCAGTGGTTTAAATGCAGCTCCTGACTGGTGATCTGTTCTTTAACTGTGTAAAATGCTCCTGTTTAAAATGAAATCAATCTATTATATTGCACTCCATTAAGTGTACCTCATTTCTCTCTTAGCTGTACTGCTAATTAAGCTAAAGACCATAAATGGACATGGCTGGCCCTGTGTTTCCAGCCCATCACTGATGTTTATGTATCTTTAATTACAAATGTGCTTCATTTATTTTTAGACTTAGTGCTCTAATGGATCTATCAGGGCCAAATTCATTCCAGCGCTATCCCGCTAACTAAATTATCCAGCTAGAAAGTACAGGGCCTCAGGGCCTGTGCTAATGAAGCCTCTCAGATGTGGGACCAAGCTAACCTTTATCCGCACACATCAAGTCTGCTGGGTTCTGCAGAGCAAACGTGAACGTACACCAATTTCATTCTTTTTTCCCCCTCTTTTTCCCAGCGCGGATTCGCTTCAGCGACGTTTAATCATCTCCTTTGGTAAGCAGCCGTCTTAAAAATCCCATAATCCAATGAAGACGTGGAGAGGACGTTCCAGAGAATGGTGCTTAGGTGGAATCCACTTTAAAGAGCACAGTAAAAAACGAAAATTAAACACATGACGCTCCCAATTTGAGCCACACCGTCCCTGGGACGGTGACAGGGAACGATCACACCTGTTCCTTTTTTTGCTTTTTCTTGGTTCGGATCCTTCTTGTTTCTGTGATTCTTAAATTCGGAGTGGACGTAAGCTTGGATACACAGGTACAGTACTGTGCAAAAGTCTTAGGCCACCACTAGATTTGCAGTTTTAGCAATAGAATCATGACCGTACATAACACATTGTACATTATTTAACCTAGACCTTACCTATTTTTGTAAGCATAACTAAGACATTTCACTAAAAAAGTTTCCTAAAAAGTGTTTTTTGGCTGTTACTCTTCCAAAAAAGGACATTCCTGATCAACTTGGCATATGAATGAAGCTACCAGATATTTTATTGTGATATATTGTGATAAGGGAGGCACCGCTGCCTCACAGCAAGAAGGTCTCGGGTTCGATCCCAGGGTGGGGCGGCCCGGGTCCTTTCTGTGTGTAGTCTACATGTAATTCCCGTGACAGCGTGGGTTTACTCCGGGTACTCCGGTTTCCTCCCACAGTCCAAAGACGTGCATGTTAGGTTAATTGGTGTCTCTAAAGTGGCCTTAGTGTGGACTGTGATGGATTGGCGCCCCGTCTAGGGTTGTTCCTGCCCTTGTGCTCAGAGTTGCTGGGTATTGTGATATTTCCGAAACGTAAGAGGAGATCGAACAACATTGACTGCAGATGTAGCTGTATTTTTGTATTTAGATTCCTGATTTTAGTTTTTACTACTGCGTACAAATTTCCCGTATGTTCTGGTTGTATTTTAATAAACAGACAGTTCATTATACTTTTGCTTAAACAATCTAAGCTAATGGGAACCTAAACATGATGTAACTTTTACACGTTTGCTATCTCAGATAAATTATCTGAGGAATTATTAGAGGAGTTTTAACGACACACGTTGTGTTTACGTTTTCAGTCTCAGCTCAACTCAGGAATAAACGCTTTTGTTCCATAAATCGTAAAAGAAAAAATCAACGTTATATCGACGTATTCATAAATGTGCATCTAAAAGAGAGAGAGCGAGAGGAGAAATTTATGTTATGCCTGCAGAATTACAGCGAGACAAGATTTTAGCTATTTTAAATACTAAAAAAACAGAATAAATAAATGGTCTGTTCTGACATTAAATAAATCACCGTATAGGAAACACTATCTATGATGTAATACCAGTACATTCTAGTATTGCATATGGAGTTGATAAGTAGGGTGTATATGTTTTTTATACAATATCCAGATCGTAAGACATGTATGTTATGGAACGGACTGTGGACCCAAGGATGCGGGGACGGGGGTAAACGTGACGTCGGGGACGAACGGGGAAGAACTAAGGAGGCAGAGCAAAAGGCTCTCCAAAATACAAAAAGGAACACGGCACTTAGGAGCACTTCCCAAATTGGGCGACGTACCGTGCCTCCTAAGTGCTGGGGGGGCGAGCGTGAGGCTCTTAGAGCACTGAGCGTGCTGGAGAAAGGCGTCAAAAAGCGCAGCAAGCGCGAGTAGGAGCCGCTTCGGGTGCGTCCCAAATCGGTAGACGCAGCCGAGCGGAGCAGAGCGGAGAGAACCGCGGGAACGCTCGAACGGAGGCTAAGCCTCGGGAAAACCCTGATATTAATCCCTAATGATAAATAAACCTCAGGGGTTCCCCCCTTACCCACACGTCGGCGATATATGCCCCGGGGTGTCACCGGCTGATCGTAATGGCGAACGCGGACGAACGATATGGAGCGATAGCGCGAACGTGAGCGCGGACGATAAGTGACGACGTGGCACCGAGGCACGCTGGAGCTTACGTATAAATAACATGAGCTCCAGGTGATCCTAATCACGTCATCAATCACGGAAAGGGATATAAAGCTGCTTCAGCAATCGCTCTGTAACGTTGAACCGGAAGGACGGCGGGATGGACGAGGAGCCGCGGTGAGTCGCCTAACATATCGTGCAATCAATTTATACTCAGTCATTATAGTGTTATTCACCCTTAATCATAAAATACAACACTTCTATTTAGCATTTTCTTTTAAATTTGATGCATTTTAAGGACAGGATTGGGAGAGGGAAGGAGAGGGTCTATTCATGTTGGTGAGAATATAAGTCACTTTAAGTGAAATCTAAGGGCACTTGAAGACAGGCAGAGAGAATCATTCAGTAATATCATAAATAATAATAATAATAATGATAAGAATAATAATAATTATTATTAATAATAATCAAAACAATAATAATAATAATAATAATTGTTCATTGTAAGAGTTCATGAATGTATGCTGGCATTACAGCAAAAGGGTGAAAATACCAAATACTAATAGATTCAGAAATGCATTATTGTAATAATCAGTGTTATACTAATTATATGATTGATTTATATAACAAAAACAATGACTTATTGTAAGAAATCCCGTTTCTCACTCTCCCTCGCACTCGTTAAGCCCTGTGTACTAATCAGCGTGAGTTTCCTCTCCCACCAGGTGCGGCTGGGTTCTATCTCTCCCTTTATAAGGCTTCCGTTTCCACCTGCGCGAGCGCGAAGTATTGTTTTGCTGCCCTGCGACATACCGAGCGTTTTGCTTGTGAAATGATCCTGCTACCTTTCTCCTATCTAGTAAGTGTTTATTTCAGTGTTTGTTCTATGTTGATTTGAGTGTGTGCGCGTTTGTGATCTGCCAGTGACTGTGTTAGTCAGCTGTGTGCTTTTCCTCTCCCTTCCTCTCTATCTCCCAGTCCCTCGCTCTCTCTCTCTCTCTCTGGGCGCTCTCGGTCCCGTCTGGTCGCCGCCTCGTTCAGTTCACCTACCCTCTGTAACACTCTGCTCTATTTAGCATCTCCTGTTCCTCTGTGTTTCCACTTCTCGTTTTCCTGCTATCTCTGTTCTGCTGTAGAGTTTGTTATTTTGCTCCAACGTCCATCCAGCCTTAGTTTATTTCTCTCCTCTCCTCCTATAGTCGTCAGCGTAGTGTTTTCCTCTCCAGTGTTCCTTTGTCTATCTGAACCCCTGTTTTGTTTGTTTGTTCTTTTGCTCGGTGTGCGCTCTGCTCTGTGTTTCCCATCCAGGGTCCCTGCTCCACCCGGGCTACCGCCGCGGTACTCCTCAGTGCTCCTCCTGCCATCTGCCTCCCTCCGCTCGTGGCTCATTTCTGCTGTTTACCGTATTCTAATTAAAACCACTTATTCTGCATCTACGTCTCCTTTAAACCAGTTGTGACACATCTACAAAAGTGCTGTGCCCACTTCTTAAAACTTACATAAGGGCAAATAACAAATAAACCAAGACTGAGATCACAAACTATTATTAGTGCTTCCCCACTTTATTTATTTGACATTTTAAATAACTAACTGTCTTCAATATTTATTCCTTTCCATCTTTATACTTTTAGCTTTCTTACTTCAGTTTGAACAAAACTTTATCCTATGCTTTCTTCTTGCAGCTTTCTTTCTTTAATACCTAAACTTAGCTCTCTTAATTGGTCATTTTTTGTATGTCTCTCTGTCAGAACCTTTTTGTCTTTAAGCATTCTTCTGTGTTCTCAAACTTCTTAGTTTTCACTCTTCAAACTTCTTTCTGTGTTTCAGTCTTTCATCTAGCTTTCTTACCCTCTTCAAACCTTTCTTCTTCTCAACTTTAATGTCCTTCTTATCTTTGTTTCCTTTCATTGCATGCATGCACAAATATAAGCATCCTGTTACCGACTATGCCTTTATTCATGATGTGGTTTCTCTCTCAGGTGAGATTTGATTAGTCCCAGAGCACTCTGAGGACCGTAGTTTATTTAGTTATAGCCAGTTAGCTAGAGCCGTGGTTTCTCTGACTAATTCGGCTGCTCTTTAGCAATGGGACACACAAACCGCCAGTGTCACTCTCCTGTGAGCACACTGTTACATCATTTCTTTATATAATTTTGTTAGAAGTAGCATGTCCAAGCTGCTACTATATAAAGACAAAAGCTATCTCAGCACACAACAGTAACACTTTCATAACATAAAGCATGTATTTCTGGATTCTCCATAGCCAAACAGTGGCAGTAGAACAGGTTGTACTGAATATCTCAGTACCTCTCGATATGACATATTTATGGGTGTCTGCTTCCAACAAAACAGTTAATACTCCTGCTGCCCTTAAAGTCCATAGAGAATTGCTTTTCTCTTCGACTGAGAACTTGTCTGGCTTGCACAGAACCTTGATCTGAACTCCATGAGACACTGTGAAACTGCACTGGAATGCTGAAAGTAAGTCAGAAGTCAACCTCGCAGTCATGTTCCATGTTCCACAGTCATGTTTTGGATGTTCACAAGTGCTCATATTGTGTACCTCTATCTAGTGTCCCAGACATGTTGTCAACATGCAGTTACACTGAATTCTTGATAAATGTAATCTGGTGTTGCACAGTAATGACCATGCGAGTGTTTGAAAATGTCTGCCCTAATCAATATTTCTTCCATTCTAAATAGGATGTAAGGAATAGTGAGTAGGGGACTATTTTGGACACATAACGAATAATCAATTAAAGGAAACATCGTGTTGTGTTCCAATAGCGGGGAATATTATAGTCCCCCAAGTATTTTTAATGCGGCACACATTTATCTACAAGGGTAATGCAAAGTTTTCTAACAGCATTCTTTCCCATTCCTTGTCTAAACTAAACATTTGAAATAAGTAAATACATTTACTTCTCAATAATTTAACATTATTATGATTATATTAATCATAATATAAGGAATAAATGTTACAAAATTTAATTTGAGTGTAAGAAATATATTTTTGTGAGTATTTGAACTATTGATACCAGACCAGCCGGTAAAAAGCTTGTAATAACTAAGAACAAGCTTAGCAAGGACTTGCTGCTCTGGTGATATCTGGTCTGGTTTGTAGCTTCAGTTGTAACTGTAATGTGCTCTACTCTGCTCATTACGCAGGACATTTGAATTCATTACATAAAAGGCCTTAAAGATCCATTTTTAAACATCCATCTTCTAAATGTCACACAGAGAACACATACAGATGCTGATAGGAAATGACTGATGTTATTAGCGTGAAATGATATGGAAACTGCATTAACTATGCAGAGAGCATTACCATAACATGAAGCTCGATGACACTGATCAGGATAGAGATGCTGTAACACAGTGATCGCTGCTACCACAAATTATTAGCAAAGGTTTAGGGAGAAAAAAGTATTTATATCTTGTCGGAAGATAGAAAACCACAGTGCCTTTGACTGAAAAATCTACCTTCAGGTTTCACTATCAAAACTATACTGATAAAAGGATGTTATTATAAATATTTGAAGTAAAAGTGACAGCCATTTAGTTAAGGAATATTCCCAGGCAGGTTTAAGATATGGCTTTAGTTTTTTTTGTATGTCCTGCTGCATAGTACATATAATATGTAGTGATACAACAAAGATGTTTAAAAACATTGGAACTGGTAATAGGAGTATTTTGGCTCTACGGTGTAAGGAGGATGGTTAGAAAGGCAGAAGTTTTAAAGAGTCATGCAGGGTTGCTATCATAAACCACTACTTACCCATATTAATATATAGCAAACAGTTATTAACAGAATAAGTAAACACTTTAAACGAGCACTTAATGTTGTTAGAAAGAAAAGATATGGAAGGCTTAAACTCAGTCAAACAGATATGTCCACCTACTCATATCCACACTTCTCAAAGGCATGGAAAAAGCCTTTAAAAACAGACGGTAGAGTTCATGACCTCAGAAAACTAGACTATTTTAAGATGGATAGTACTCTAATGTCTGTCTAATGCAGGTTATGTGTATAGAACGTGCTAAAAAGCCATTGCTGTTTAAGAAAAACATCATGGATAAAACAAAGTTTCTGGAAAAATGTGGAAAGTTTAAATCAGCAGAAGTGTGTGGACTGATGAATCATGATTTGCTTTGCATGATGCGAGGTGCCTTCAAAAATCTGGAGATTAATACAACAGTCAATCTAGCCCTACTTACAGTAATCAAGGAGTTTGAGAAGTTATTGTGAGAGAAGGCGTTTTAGCTGGTGGCACTAGTGAATTGTTTCACTATAGGGGAAAGCTCACATTATTTTTCAAGAAGAAAATGTTCTAGCTCACATTGTAAAGACCACCAAGAAGTGGACTGAGAATAAACTCAAGCTTTGAGTCCAGAATTAAATCGTATACAGAATATTTGGAATTAAACACAAATTAACCGGGAAACATTTTCCAATTTGATCAACTATCTGAAGTTATTACCATGGAGTAGAACAACACTGACTTTTCTTTCTGCAATATCCCATCCACAAAAATTACCCACAAGGAAAAAATTAAGGTAATCAAAGAAAATGTCATTTGCATAGGTATATATAGTTAAATATAGAAAAAATATATTGTGCTTAACATGTGTGCAAGCAGTTTCACAAGTGTCACTGCACCACTTTTACTTCATGTCAAACTCTGGCGATCACAGAGGATGATCACAGACAGTAATCAGAGCAGCATAAGGCACACCGCTTTGAAGAACCTCTGTCCTAAATTAACTGTATTGATTGCACTGTTTTGGCCCTGTTGGCACAATCTAATGGTCAAGTGTTGTCTGGAACTGTAGCTCATTTCTAGCATGATGAAAGCCTGTTGCTTTGGCTGGCATGGGCAAGGGGTGAGAGTGGTTGTCAGTGCGACTCTCTTCACCCCTCTTCCTTCCTCTCAATCTTTCCCTCGCTCTGTGTCGTGAAGGCTGGGAGAACAGTGGCCCTATTGCAATGTGGATCTAAGCTCTCCTGTTGCTGCCTTTCAACTTCACTGCAATCATGCCAAGTCTGCCTATTCACCTCATTCCCACAGACATGGGATCATTAAATGTCCGCCTTCTACTTATTTAATGCCAATTTATTCCATTTAGCGCAATGGCACATCTGTCTGTACACATTGAACTTATCAATATTTCCAATTTCAGTATTGCCTTTTTTTTATTCCGCTCCTAAAAATCAATGCACGCCTCCGCTGCTGCACAGCATTTTATCAAAGAGAAGGTCTTGGTTCTGGAGCAGTGTTCATGCCTGTGCTCATTTCACCCGGCGTATATTTAAAAGTTTTCTTCTCTTATGTTTGTCACTCAGCAGGGGAATGTAATCAACTCCACTACCTGTGTTTTGACATGGCTTGATTAATTCCCCCTCGCTGTTCCTCAGCATTTTAACTCAAATAATTATTTCCTATAGATTTTCAGTCAGAGCTCTGGCGGGTGCTTTTGCCCTGCATTTATTATAGTAGCACAGCTCACACGAAACACTTCTATTTGCAGGGGAGGTGGTTTTTCAATATGGCTGTGTGCGACTCCTTTTCTAACATGTACTTGGCGCTTACAAGTGGAAACCTGACATTGGGATGTTATCAATAGATAAAGTCTAGGCACATACTACAGTAAAGTGCTTCAGTATAAGACAGTGAAAAAGATATCAGTTCTGCTTTGGTGCCACTAAAATACAGCAGGGTAGTAGGGGAGGTGTGTGTCTGATGAGATGGAAGCCCTATTTCAGCTTAGCAACGGGCTCCTGTGGAGCCAATGTCTGTAGTAACAGGGCATGACCAGTGCAGTGGCAGTAAAGACCTCCTGATAAGATCTCAGCAGGGTTGCTTTAATCTCTTTCTCTTCACAGCTCTTACCTTGAAGCGCTCCAGCTGCTTGACAGCTTGTGGGTCTGGTTGTAGGTCTTGTTTTTGGTCTGGTTGTGAGTTCAGTTGCAATTCTGTATGTTGGTCTTGTTGGACATTGCTGGGGTCATCTATGCACTTGGGATGCAGAGGATCTTCTCTCAGGCTTAAGCTGAATATAAAGAGCTCTGTGTCTCGGAGCCAGCTCTTCAGTTCCTTGATCCTGCACTCCAGTTGGGCAACCATGCTACTGGTGCCTGGAGAGAGCAGCTCCCTGGTTCCAGAAACTGGTTCCCCCATACACACCTGCACATGCTCTCTCAGGGTATTCTACAGGAAAGGAAAAACATCTGAAACATCTCTTAAAACATCTGAGAAACCTAAACTTTAATTGAAGCAAAATGTAAGGAAATATTATTTAAATAATCTACTAAACCTTATCACTAATAAAACTAACAGAGATTGTTTCCTAAAATAAACCCCTGCAAAATTAAACTTTTCCAGTAACTGATGACCAGTTCTGCACTCTTATCGTGCTTAGGGTCTTGTACTGCATGACTCACATTCCTTTCAGTGATTTGATTCAGTTCATAGAAAGGTATATTAATCTTTTAGATTTGTATTGCTTAATTCAGAATTCACTGTTCCATCAATGATGACAATCCTTCCTGGTACACATGCAACAAAGCAGGTCCAAACCATGGAACTACCACCACCATGTTTCATAGATGGGATAAGGTTCTTATGCTCAAATCCTGCATTTTTCTTTATCCCGATATAATGTAATAACCTAAATTAAAACAAAATGTCATACAGCATTTTGGTATCATCCTTCCACAAAACAGTGTTCCAATAGCCTTTTGGATCTGCCACTTGATGGGGAATAATATTAAGTTAATTTGGGAGATTAGCGGTTTTCTCTTTGCAACCATGCCATGCACTGAATTGTTGATTAGTGTTATCCTAAAATTGGATTCAATTGGATTAAAATAAATGAATTAGCCAATGTGAGAAAGTGCTTTAGTTGCTTATAAGTTACCCTAAGTTCCGCTCTGATCTCGAGGACTACTACACCTCTTGATCTTGGAGTGATCTTTATTGGTCCATTCCTCATGAAGCTCACAATGGTCTTAAATTTAGTTCAGCAGACTGACTGCGGTGTGTTAGATTTGTTTGTCCAAACAAACATAGCTAGATCCCTGTTCTTTAAATATAAAATCCAATTATCCTATTTATCCAACAATGTAGTTAAATACAATATTTGGCGTGAGACTGTGAGATCCGGCTCCAATGCGTGAGTTTCATAGCCAGTGCATGAGACTTGAGAGGTATGGCATAGAGATAGCGACGGTTAAATTCTCATCACACAAAGTGATGATTGAAAGAGACACTGAAATGCTTTTTGAATAGCAAATAATCAGCCACAAAACACACACACATACATGATTTTTGAAACAGACTCACTGAACAATTTTCTCCCAATGACAGTGAGGAAGCAAATCTGCCCTGTACCACGTGTATGTGTGCACTAGTTCATGCATGTATATTGTGTGTATGTGTGATCTCCTATCTGCCTGACAATCATACTTTTGGAGACTGAGTGCAGGTTGAACTCTGTACACCAAAAAGGCAATTGCAAGCACAAAACACTCCATTATCCAATTAATACACACACTGGCGGCTGTAATTGTCCTTCCTTTGTGTGTGCTGTGTGTAAGAAAGCTGTAATGGAAACAGATGCGATTATGACTCAGCATTGAAGTGGCTATTTCAGCATGCAGCACCAATTAAGCTCTCAGTCCTGGACTGGTCCCCCTGAGCCCCCTCCCTGCTTGCAGCTATATTAACACATCTGTGTTCCTCTCTTCCTACCGCGCCATTAATGCTGAGACAATGGCCATGCATCAGGATCGGCTATTTTAGACGCTCTTTGAGAATGGGCCCTTTCATGCCAAACGTAATCTGTAGTGTACTGAGGTGGTTTTTCACCTATGGATTTCACCTATGGTAGTTTTTCAATGCTTCGGTGAGATATCGCATTTTTCCAGACTCTGCTAAGAAACGTTAGATGTCCAACATTTGCTTTTGTAGTTACTTTTAACAGACACCCTTATCAAGAGTGACTTACATCTCATTTTAGTAGAAGGTACAATCCAAACAATTGAGGGTCAAGGGCGTTGCTGAACTGTCCAACAGCAGCAGTTCTTTTGAATCGTCCAGTAACACAATCCCTGCATCAGCTTTGTTTGCACTACAGCTATAAACGTAAGTAAGTCTTTGTCACCCAAATGTCATTTTTGTTTCTAAATCTATACATGTTGTCTCTGTTGATACGATGCTCATCGGTGACAGTAACGCAGTCCTGACAGGTAATTTCACTCTCTGGTCACTTCACTAAGTACACCTTATCCCAAACATTCTCTATTGGATTGAAATAGGGTGACTGTGGAGGTTATTTGAGTACACTGAACTGATTGTCATGTTTAGACCAATTTGAGATTATATTAAGATAGGGACACAGTGGTCAAAAGGGAATGGACATGGTCAGCAACAATACTTAGGTAGTAAGTACTAGCTACTTAGGTAGGTTGTGTGATTAAAACAATGCTCAGTTGATATTAAGGGGCCAAACTATGCCAAGAAAATACTGCTGCTGTAGCATATCTGCTTCAAGCCCGTCTGCCAGAGATGCTCTTTCACATACCTTGGTTGTACTAAGTGATTATTTAAGTTACTGTTGCCTTTCTATAATCTCAAACCAGTCTGGCCATTCTCCTCTGATCTCTGGCATCAAGAAGACATTTTTGCCAAGGGAACTGCTACTCACATAGCATTTTCTCTCTTTCTAACCATTCCCTGAAAACCCTAGAGATGGCTGTGCGTGAAAATTTCAATAGCTCAACAGTTTCTGAAATACTCAGCATGTCTTGCACTTCACTTTTCTCCCCCACTCTGATTCTCAGTTGGGACTTTAAAAGGCTTTCATGTCTACATGCCTAAATGTATTAAGTTGCTGCCAAGTGATTGGCTGATTAGATACCTACCTTAACAAGCAGTTAAACAAGTTTACCTAATGAAATGGTCAGCAGGTGTACATTCAGTATAGCAAATGAGGGACTGTCCAGTCTCACCCCCTACCTTACTACCTTTACTCATATACCCCATAAAATAATGGCAAAGAACGTGTCCATATCTGTCTCAAGCTATATGTCTTTATCTTCTCAACCTTTAACTTTATCTCTCAAGCATGCTACTGTCAGCTCAATGCAAAAATACAGCACAGGCATTAGATTTGGTTGGTTCAGTATGGGCAAGATTCCAACTGCTTTTGAAAATATGACCCATGATTGCGTATAGATGGAACACAAAAATACAACTTTTTCCACAATACACATGCCACTGTGTCTAAACAACCAAATGTGGGCCAGTATTTTCTGAATTAGTTAGTTATTGCTATACTAAACTGATGAGTGCAATATATTAAGAATAAAAAGTGAAACTGCAAATCACTGTGGGGACACAGGTGATAATATGCATTGTGGACTGAAAAAACGTGTTGTAATGCATTTCTACAAATTTAGTCATGGCTATTTTACTGGGAGGTCAAAATATTCACAGTGAGGAATGGCAATACCTCATTTACTCATCATCTCTCTCTTTCTATGTATTCCGCCCTCTACTTATCTGAATATTGATAATCGACAAACTGGCTGCTGTTTTCAGTCTATGACAAATGTGTCGTCGTGAGGTGAAATCCATGCCCTTGGAGGGTCGGGCAGAGAAAAATAGGAATTTATTGCCACTTTATTTTGTTCTGGAGCAGTATGCAATCATAAATTCTTCATAAGCAGCATTCTTCGGAGAATAGTCTGTCTTCATAAATACGACAGAGGACATCAATTTCGTTTAATTCACAATTTGTGTCAGCACAGCAGATGCCAATGGCTGACTTGATAGGCTTGTTTAATATGCAATTGAGACGGTGTAATGCACAGCGCGGGGAGCAAGAACGCTCAGATTGAACTCTCCGCACCACCGCCGCCTCATTCCTGCCACTAACATATGAACCACTCCAGCTGATCACACACTCACATCCCATTTAAAGTTTGAATATTGCCAAATTTGAGCAACTGCCAGTGATTATTCTTCTACATATGTCATTAATTAGCACTAATTGCTACAGAAGAACTGAGTCATTATTTGCGGTTAAAATCCCTGTGGATAACATCCTTTGTTTTAGCATGCTTTAGTCGTGGATTTGGTCAACAGCTAGACAAGATAGACACTAACAAGATGCACTTTATATACATATAATTAATGTGAATTTTTCTTTCTTTCTTTTGTAAAATACTGCCTTAATTGTGTAAATAGTAACAACGCTGAATACGCCTACTGTTTGATCAGGAGGAATTTATGATTAAATTACAAAACAAAACTTTTGTAGGAGTCGAGTAAAAAGGAGACACGGATCAGGATGCAACTCTTTCCTTTATTCTCTTTAGTCCAGATAACTGACTCTTTCTCCTACCGCGAGCGGGTAAAAACCAGAACTCTTCGCGCTCAAACTTGGACCCTCCTTCTTTCCGGTAACTCCTTTCACAATCAGAGCTCCGGGCATTCTGGAGTGAAATATAAATATAAATGTGTCCACCACACTTTACTCTTTTCTAATTGCTTACATGTTGTCCCTAATCATGCTTTGCCCCAGTGTGTCCATAGTTATGACATATAAACATCATTACATTTAAATAATTGCCTATAAATCTTCGGTTGTAGAAGCAATTACTATTTAGCTTAAAAATACGCAAAATGTGTAAAAATTAGAACTGAAAAAGCCACCGAAAGTATTATTTAAGTTATTATAAAACACAGACATCGCACATTCATCACGTTAGCATTTTAACAGAGCAACCAAAAGTTTGGGTTCGGGACAAGGCCAAAATAACAATGTATTGATGTGTAAAACATTTGAAAACAAACTCATATTGAGTTGATTGCACAAGTAATTTTGCTTATGCAATACATAATATGTTTAATACCTAAGCTATTTTTTTTGTATTTCTAACACAAATGTATAACCCATTGAAATAAGTTTTCAAGAAAGTAAGAGTTTTTTTTTATTAGATTTATTATTGAGAACATAATTGCATTATGTAAACTACAACCAGTGGCAATAAAATAAAATCTACTAGCTGGAATGATATAGCTGGTAAGATCCTAGTATTAAGTTTGGTTGTAAGTATCATTGTGTAGCATTACAGCCTTTTAAATTGAAGGTCCTAGGTTCTAGAGCATAAATGTATATAGTGTTTCATTATATTCCAGGGTTCATATCATTTACTTTACATGAAAGAACAATACATAATTTAAATACTTTTAAATATACCCATAATTTAAATACTTTTTATAATATTATTGAGAAAATGTTTGTAAATCGTGGTCAGTTTTTGACTAGCAGTGCTCTCCCACACATATGCACAGGTGAAGCCAACAAGAGATATTAAAACTAAGAAGGATTTTGAGAAACACAGGCAAAACATTTTGTTAATTAATTTTTGTTTTTAAAGTTTGCCATATATTGCTACGATTAATTAATGCACCCGGTTTTGTAATTTAATTTATATATAATATAATTTAACATGTAATATAATTTACATGAAAGATCAATACATTTTTATACCCATAATTTAAATACTTTTTATACTTAAAATACTTTTTATAATAATAATGAGAAACTGTTTGTACATTGGTTAATAATAAATAATAATAATAATAAAGTTTATATATTACAATAAGTACAGTAAGGAATGTATACTAAACATAAGGCATTATGATTAATTGAGATTAGTTCTAAGGAAAATTATTAACTCATCCTGATCCAAATCTCAGCAGCTCCAACTACCATTAGATGTTCATTAAAGTTTTGAAGTTTTTCTTTCTCTGTATGGTAAATGGGCACACACTTTACAGTTTTCATGTACATTTATCAGTGGTGCACAAATAAGCAGCACATATATAGACTCTGGCAAACAAAACTCATAAGAAGTTTTTTTATGTGTGTGAATGTAATGAGGATATATGTAATTGATCACAATATTATCACAAAAGTTTAATATTGGTGAAAACAGTATAATCAAGAGGAGGCTCTAGTTACACTGTTAGGCAGCCGCTGGCCTGAATAGAAGATGAGATATGGTTAGGCATTGGAGGCAAACAGGTTCTCTATTGTATCCTGTGCCACATTTGCCCACAGATGTTGCAGTTGGTAGATTATCATCCATCACACCAGCAGTTGAGGAAGTGTTATTATAAAGCATTGACCATAAGCCCTCCATACTGAAACCAAACACAAACTGGAATTTGTTGCTGAGAATGGTACAGTTCCAGTCCTTAGCAATCCAGGTTTACCATTTACAACACCACTGCAAATAAAGGTGATGGTGGATGGCTGTCAATTAGCAAAAAAAAATTAATGGGCACCATGGCAACAAATATTCTTAAGATAGTCAGTTTTTGACTGGCAGTGCTTTTTCAACACATAAGCACAGGTGAAGCCAACAAGAGCTATTAAAACTAAGAAGGATTTTGAGAAATACAGACAAAACTGGCATTTTGTTAATTATTTTTTTGTTTTTAAAATTAGCAGTATATTGCTAAGATTAATTGATGTAGAGCAAAAGCAGAAAAAAACACTGTAAACCACAGCATAATAGTGGTCAACTTATTATATTTAATCTTAAATAGTATGTACAAATCTAGGTCTAGCTGATTAGTGGTAAATAGTCTTGTGCAATGGTTCGGGCATCTCCATTCTTAGAGACTCCATTCTTTTTATAATTAAAAAAACAGAATATAGTACATAAGCATAAACACAAAAAGGATAGGTGTTCAAATCCTAATTCTAAGCTGACAATATCAGTTCCTTGAAATGTTCAGCTAAATTGTACGTCATTCCAGATAAGTACATCCATTGAATGCTATTAATGCTACACTCACTGTTTAAGCTGGTTAAATCTTACAAATTCATTATGTTTATTTCTGAAGCCACAAAATCAATGCTCCAAACACAGCACATCCATGTACATAAACCGAGTACTCTATAACTCTACGCAACAACGGGACATGGCCATTATAAGATGCTGATCAGATTAAGCAGCTGCACCTTTTTTACCACTATGCACTCCTGGAGTCTAGTAATTAGGCTAATTACATTTTAATGCAATATATAAAGTCCACAAAGCACACAAAAGCAAAATGACAAAATAGGTTAGATAGTAGAATACTGAAATACCAATCCTCTTATGAGGCTTTACACTACATAAATTAGCAGGTAATTTTACCTGTTGCAAAATAAAAGTGTAAACCTTTAAAAAAATATATTAATTTAAGCATTGTGTAGAGAATGACTGCAGCGGTTCTCACCTCTAGCTGATCCCACTTGGCCCTGAGAGCAATGATGCCTTGCTCAAAGTCATCAGGCAGCTCAGTAGCACTCCTCTTCAGACACTCTGCCCATCCCAGGAGCTGTGTCTTCTTAGGAAGCCACATGGCCATCTCAACACGGTTCCCCTATAAGCAAATACACATCAAAGCAAAAAGATAAGATTAGCTTGCTACCTGACGTCCTGACACCTTGACATCTTGACATCATTAACTACAATACTGGACTGCACAAGAGGCCACCATTCTGTGTTGAGACTAGGAGAGAGTTCATTTCTCAAATCAAATGCATATTTAAGCCTGATGACTCCTGTTCATACTCGAATACATAAGCTCAGGCAACTCCCCAGGGACTGGACAGTAATCCCCATGCAAAGCAGCAATTTGCAGACTTGATAAGATTTTAAGAAATGACATTTTCGGTTAAATAGCTGACAAGCATACTGTAAAGGGCGAAAATGACACTGTTCCATCTCCTACTTTTTTTGCCTAATTTCTCTCTTTCGTCCCTATTTCATTTTCTGCACCAATGGCTACTTGATTCTGGTTGTCATTTATCATTACGGCAGAGGCACATTTAAATATTTAAATGTGTTCTGTTTTCTCCTTTCTTCTTGCTGTCATCAGGCCGAGATTCATTTTTCATTGTCGTCGTTTTTGATGGAGATGCTATCACACATCCTTTTAAGCCATCCATCCTTATCAGGTTTTAATAGTGGCCACCAATGCAAAGACGCACCTCTTAAAAGTAAAGAGGACGACAAGTTGTTTATTGACAGCAAATGTTGATTTTACTAGCTCTCCTTTTCATTAAAAAAATGACACATTATTGATGAAGACAACAGTGCAGGAGGACAAGAAGAGATAAGGAGGTGGAATACAATGTAGAAAATTAATCGATGGGAGTGTGAAGCCATGTTTTTTTCAGCTCAGTGTGTAGTAATTTGGCCTAATAGTTTTTTTCTCCCTATTCTGTAAAAAGCTGAATAATAAAGTTTATATATTACAATAAGTACAGTAAGGAATGTATACTAAACATAAGGCATTATGATTAATTGAGATTAGTTCTAAGGAAAATTATTAACTCATCCTGATCCAAATCTCAGCAGCTCCAACTACCATTAGATGTTCATTAAAGTTTTGAAGTTTTTCTTTCTCTGTATGGTAAATGGGCACACACTTTACAGTTTTCATGTACATTTATCAGTGGTGCACAAATAAGCAGCACATATATAGACTCTGGCAAACAAAACTCATAAGAAGTTTTTTTATGTGTGTGAATGTAATGAGGATATATGTAATTGATCACAATATTATCACAAAAGTTTAATATTGGTGAAAACAGTATAATCAAGAGGAGGCTCTAGTTACACTGTTAGGCAGCCGCTGGCCTGAATAGAAGATGAGATATGGTTAGGCATTGGAGGCAAACAGGTTCTCTATTGTATCCTGTGCCACATTTGCCCACAGATGTTGCAGTTGGTAGATTATCATCCATCACACCAGCAGTTGAGGAAGTGTTATTATAAAGCATTGACCATAAGCCCTCCATACTGAAACCAAACACAAACTGGAATTTGTTGCTGAGAATGGTACAGTTCCAGTCCTTAGCAATCCAGGTTTACCATTTACAACACCACTGCAAATAAAGGTGATGGTGGATGGCTGTCAATTAGCAAAAAAAAATTAATGGGCACCATGGCAACAAATATTCTTAAAATAAGCACTTGGAAAGGCAGAGACTGGGGTGTGTAGTAAAGTTGCCACCTGTGCCTGCATAATGGACAATGAAACTGTGGGAGCTGCTTGTGCTTGTTGGCAGATCAAATAATCCTCTTTATTGGTGGTCTGCCTAGACTGTCAGAGCCCGTTTCCCGTGTGTGTGCCCTCACAGAACCACTACTACCAATGATGGTTCTCCTAGCAGCTACGTCAGGCCTAAATGGCGGGAAATTTGTTAAACTGTCATATTTTCATATCTTATAAATGCAGTCTGAGTTTTGCAACAATGCAGAATTTCGATGTGGGTGCTTGTTATATTTCTATACATAACTATATATACACAAACAAAAAGGGGACTAACATAGCAAGTAGAGAAGCAGATGGACGGCTGTATTTGTAAAACGACAATGTGCATCCATATGGTTAGTGGAACTGATCAAATAAACAATGACTGTAGAAACAAGGAATGCACCTAGGAAAGTAAGCAACTGGCTTTATTTGATCTGAGTTACTTGTACAGCATGTACAGCTGGACAAAGAGTGTGACATGGCTAGCATTTTTACCAAACCCAAATTCAGTGGTCTCTTTTGGGGTTTTTTGTTTGTTTGTTTATTTGTTTTTTCAAAAATACCCTGCAAACAATTTGAGTGAAAAATATATTTTTTGGAAACAATACATATTTCAGAATTTATTAATATTGGCATGTTCATTCTCTTGCTGTAATTAACTGGCATGGAGTGCACACGTTTGTGCAAAATCTTATAATCCATGTTATCCCAACATGATTTCACAATATTTCAAAGAGCATTTTGTGCTCTGTACTGTTTGTGTTCTGTACTGTTCTCTTGAATGCTTGGCTTTCTTTGACCTCAGGCATCCTCATTAATGCTTTATAGAGTTAAGGGCAGGGTACTGTGGAGGACATGACAGTCAGGACAAAAAAGTTTGAAATCAAGAGGTTAGCAATTGATCATACAAATTGCTCAGCAAGTGACAAAAGTGACAGCAAAACAACTCTCTCTAAACAAATTCAATATATCTGTGAGCATAGACAGTCATTAAAATAGAGGAAATAATAATAATTCACTTGGCATATTAACATAAAAGACTGGAAATGTCAGCAGAACTGCAGTCACACATGAGCTCATTTAATGCATTTTTGTAGATTCATCTTAGCCGTTAAATTAAAGTTTGTTCAGTCTCTGTAACATGTTGAGACAACAGGAGAATGACTCTATGAGCTGAGTCGAGTGCGGGGTGTGTTTAATTCAATTTACACTAACTCTAACATGTCAGGAAAAGACTGCAGCAAAAGGCAAAATTCACATTACCGTTCAGTGCCATTAAACCACACATACTACACAAGCTTTAAATCAAAAGGTGAGCAATATCATTCTTGTTTTAGCCTACGAAGGAAAGAAAGTAATTTAGAGCTCCTCTGATGATGCACTGAAGCTGCCATATTAAACGTTTAGTAGGAAGAAAAGGGAAAGCACTTCAGAAAAAGCGTCTGAGAAGCTACACTGGGAGATGATGGGCTACAAATTGACTCTGAGGTACAAAATGTGGAATTTGATATGCTTTCATGATAGAGATCCGACCAAAAGAAGCTGGGAAAACTGATAATTACTTAATCAGTTTGGGGCCTTTTCATATCTTGCCAACACCCTTGATGTCTGCTGTAGACTGAAGGAAATGGAGTGATGGCAGGAGGGAGGCAGACATGGAGTGAGGGAGAGGAGGAGAAAGGGAACGGGGGGTTTGGGGGAGAAGAAGACCATTGATGGAAGTACGATGTAGCTGAGCACAGAAAGTGGGATCTTAAAGCCATGAAAGACCAGGAAGTAAAAAGCTACATATTCACTTAAAAAGACATAGAGCTGCCATTTGGAAGGGATTCCTAAACTGTCTGTGTAAAACAGTCGCTGCCATGCTTCTATGCTTGCTAGTTCTGCTTTTTTTTCAGTAAAAAAAAATCGCTTTGCTAGGAAAAAAGAAGAGAAAAACTGCCCAAACTGGCCTGGAACAAAAGCCTGTGAAACAGCGTTAATTGTCACCATGGTGACCAGAAGAATAAGCCATTTTACTACTGGCATAGAAGGCGCACATTGAGGCCCAAGTCAAAACACTTTCTCTTCTATTTTTCATCCTTTCTCGCCTCTGTGTTTCAGAACAAGGTGGCCAGTCATTGAGAGGTCAGCTCAAGACCCGGGAGAATTTCTACCAGCTTTTCGAGACCTAATCTATAAATGCTTTTAACAAAGACAAACTACACATTAGATTGTAGAAAACACATTCATCGGGAACAAATTGCGTAAACAATAGAATCTTTCAGAAAGTGGTTGTACAAGGAGTATGAGGTTATAGACCTATAAAATGAGCAAAGTGCTGCTAGGAATGCAGGGAACTCCATTATGTCAGACTGGCATTGCTGAGGAATTTCAGACATTTGTTTTCCTTCACTCCAAGCCTTTTATGCAGTAGATTTCTAAAGAGCACCTTTAAACAGAGCTATCCAATAATCCAGACGGCATCTGAAAACACAGAGAGTCTAAAACAGCGGGCCGTTTAACCCAGTGTATTAACAAAAGGAAAAGCAAAAACCCCTGGATGTCTGCAATGCTGTCATGGCTCTTATTTTAATGTGTGACAGAATAACTTAATGAATGATTTCGGTTGACTTTCTTGCTGAAAAATTTAACCCCTAAACCAATGTATGTGTCATGACATAATGTATATTCTTGTTATAGTTGTTTCTTTGTTTTCATTTTCGTACTCTGTAGAAGGCTTGGTTCTGACCCCCATAGGAAGCCCATGCCTAATGCCATTGAGTGGCAAACAAAGGTGTTTTTTTATGCAGGACTCAGGCCTTGGAACTCTGTTGTGCTTCCAGAGAGGAGAGACCAAACTGGAGAGAGGTTTTTTTTGCCAGCCCTTCACTGCCCCCTCTGTACTCTGAGCGTGGCACTTTTTTTCTTCAGAAAACAAGCACAGGAAACAATGCAATCAGCCAAAAGAACATAGATTTAGGAAGCAAAGGAGCTGCGGCCTGAGTTCTGCTCCATGCTCCACTAAAACTTGAATAATGATGCCAGGTTGGACTATTTGGCCCACTGCTGTTGCTCAATAAAAGCCAACCTATAAGAACAGTGTGACTTTGGATATTCATCAAAATACTATATTATCTGAATCTTCAGGCCCCCTGTTCATGCAAATGGTGTGAAAGTGATAGATTTTTAAGCTTTTTTTCCACATGAATGAATGCATGTCAGGTTTGATGAGTAAAAATATGCCACCTTTGAAAAGAGAGGGAAAATTAAAACGTGCAGTGCCATTTAAAGCAGACAGAGCTGGTCGAGTAAATTACATTAGGGAATTTGACTCACTTGCTTTCTTCTTGCTTATTCCATTTGCATTAACTGAAAATCCTATTACATAGGCCATGCATTGTTAATTGGGTATATATTGCATTATCCACCCTATAAATCAAATAACAAATATTACAATGAATAGCAAATTCACTAATATGGAATCATGAAACAATCTTTTTAAATATCCCTCATTAATAATTTAACTCTAATTATGATTGTAGTACTGAATAGCTGAGGAGGTCTTTTCCGTCACAGAGCTTTCTTTTCTGTACTGACCTGTCTGAGTTTGACTGATGGGATAATAATGACGATAGATTTTAGTCGTGAGTGAGACAAAGTATAAAAGTGGGGAGGAAGGAACAAGCATACTTCAAATAAAAACAAAACAACAAACAACTAATAAACCAATAGATCCAGTCTACTATTCAGTGACTTTATTGGGTACACCTTGCTAATATAGAGTTAGACCCTTTTTGCATTCACAACAGGCAGGATTTAAGTGGAATGGATTAAGCAAGGTCCTGGAAATATTCCTTTGAGATTTTAATTCATGTTGACATGATAGCATCACATAGTTTGCTGATGATTTGTCAGCTGTACATCCATGATGCAAATCTCCTGCTTTAACACATTCCAGATGTGTTCTGTTGGATTGAAATCTGGTGACTAGTGAATGTACAGTGAATCCGTTGTCATTTCAAGAAACCAGTTTAAGATGATTTGAGCTTTGTGGCATGTCTTATTGTCCTGCTGGAAATACCCATCATAAGATGATACACTGTGGTAATAAGGGGATGGATATGGTGTGGCATTTAAATGATCCACACTAATTACCCACACTAACCGTACAAACCATTGATTTAACCACAGGGTGAAACCATGCTTTCATATCATGTGACACCATTGTGATTTCCTGCTGCTGTAGCCAACCAACGTCAAGGTTTGAGATGTTTTGCATTCAGAGAAGCTCTTTTGCATACTGAGTCTGAGTGTAAATTTAAGTTAAAGTTGCTTTCTTCTATAGATAGATTGACATGTGCTTGGCTGATTAGATAGTTGCATTAAGGATAATCTATAAAGTGGTTAATGAGTGTTTATTACATTTTATTACATATCACAGTAAATTACAGAATTACAGAAAATGCTACACTTACAATTGAAAGTTTTTAGTTCATATATTTTTATATATGATGCTAGTTAAGTGAAAAGTGAGATGAGATAAATATAAAAGTAGATTCAGATGCAGTTGATATGTCTCTGCTATTGCTGAAGGACTGCAGGAGAACAATGTAGCCTAAATGCTAAAAAATATTTATTAATATTTATTTACGTGAGTGTCAAGGTCAGTGTAAAAAGCTCAGTGATGAATGGCACAAAAGTGGCCACACAGTCTACCCCACACCAGGGTTCTTTCACTTTAATTGGGATGCTGAAATGTGTAAATGTTTCTCTCCTAAATAGAGAAATGCAGTGGTGTAGCAAATAGGCAAATATGGAAAGAGGTAAATAGGAGAGCAAAGATGCGGTGATATCTTTGTCAATAACAGATATTTAATACCGTAACCTCTCAAGATCAGCTAGATTACACATCAAAATTTGAACATATCATGCAAAAAGTAAAACTCAGGCATGGCAAATTTCTGGGCATCTAGAATCAGATAAGAGAATCCAGATCAGTAAACCACCATCAGCCTGTGATATGATGTATATCATCAAGAAATATAAAGATCATGCTATTTTCGCATTTCTCAAAATAATGAAGAATTCTGCAGTGGTGTGTTTAGGGACATGTAACAAAAACACAGAGTCACACTTACAGATATGCAAGCCAGCAGTGAGTGAAATTCTCAGTTAGTAAATAGCAAAAGAATGTGTTTTCATTTCACAGCTTTTCTCAGGGTTTCTGACAGCAGGGAATGCTAGATGCGACGGGCAGATCACGAGATGTGATGATGGAGGGAGCACACTCGTTTAATGCTATATCTCTCCAAACCTCTGGAGACTGAGCAACTGTTTCTCCAGACACACTCAAAACAGCAGGTGAGACAGTAATTCCTTTGGGTTTTCCACAACAGCAGTGCAGGGGAACAACACACACACGCACACTCTAATATTCTCAAACAACATAGCCGACGTGCACTGTGCTCTCTCGATTTTCTGGAAATAACTTAAAAGAAAGTAGTACTTACATTTACAAACATTTTATGCTATTAATTATATTGAATTCTCTAATATTCATATCACTGACACATTAGGATACCTGCGATTTATATGTTTTTAATCAAATTAATCTCTGGTTCAGTTAAATAACACTCATCAGCATAAGCAATACAGGTACAATATGTACAATCCCCAATAAAAAAATAGAATGTTTAAAAATTGCAAACATATAAAATGTTCAGTGTTTCTTACATTTACTTTGACTTTTATTTAATTGCAGACTGTATGAACGCAACATATTTCATGTTTTGTTTTCCTAACTTCATTTCATTTGTTAATTAACATCCATTTTTGCATTTCAGGCCTGTAACATTCCAAGCAAAGATAGGACAGGGCAATTTAGGGCTATTACCGAGGGGGAAAAACTAAATAATGATGTGATTTTAAATAGATGATGTCAACATGATTTGGTGCAAAAGCAGTATCCACGAAAGGCTGAGTCTTTGAGGAACGAAGATGGGCAGAGGATCTCCAGTTTGTCAACAAATGTGTGACAGAATTATTGAAAACAGTGTTCCTCAAAAGAAGACAGGAAGGGATTTGAACATTTATTTCCGTACAGTGCATAATATTATTATACAATTAAAGGAGTCTCATAAAGGGTAAGGGCACAAGCCTAAACCGAAGACCTATTATCTTTGATCCCTTAGACAGCACTGCATCAAGAACCGACATGTATCAATAGCTGACATAACTACATAAGCAAGGGATAACCTTGGCAAACCTTCCTCAAGCATAACAATATGGAGTTAAACTACAGATATAGGAATCCTTTTTGCTCTTGGGCTGAGAGTGTAACAAGTGTAACGGGTATAAACCTGACATAACTGTTATAAAGAGTAAAATATACTAATAGGCCAATATTATGGTCAACCATATTCATTCATCCATTTTCACACCCCCTTAATCAAATTCAGGGTTGTAGGAGTCATATCTGTAACCCTAGAATATTCACCAATCCACAGCATTGCACATACACACTGGAAAACTTTAGAGACACCAACTGACCTAATGCTAGTGTTTACAGTGTAGGAGGAAGCTGGAATATCCAGTGAAAACTCATTCAAACACATGGAGAATATGCAAATGCCACACAATCATGGTTTGGCAATAAATCCACCCGGGGATCTTTAGAGCTGTGAGGCGACAGTGCCTCTAAGCGATCATACAGCCTTGATGCTATATTACTAAGTACTTAAAATGCTTATGTTCATGAATTTTGTTATTCGAACCTACATGTCCATGTGTAGATGATAAATCTCTGATTCCATTTATTCAACAAGCAATCATGATCCCATACAAACGATATTTAATGGTGTTTCATTGTGCACTATATGCATCATTTAAGATTCAGCCAACAACAAGGACATGTGCCATGTAGGATTTCTGGTGACCACCCAGCAACACTGGGCGCAAGGGCGGGAAAAACCCTAGACAGGGCGCCAATTCTTTGTAGGGAACACACACATTCACGCACACAGTCACACACTAAGGGCCACTTTGGAGGCATCAATGAACCTAAAAGGTCTTTGGACTGTGGGAGGAAACCAGAGTACCCGGAGTAAACCACACAGATATGCAGACTCCGTACAGAACCCACCCTTTGATGAACTGGGAACCTCCTTGCTGCGAGGCAGCAATGCTACCCACCGAGCCACCGTGTGCTGCCCCATTTAGGATTTCAGTGTGCTAATACGAATGATTGCTGAACTTGTTCTCGAAAATATCGCAAAACTTAAATCAAGTTACAACCACTATTTTTTCGCACTATTTTCATAATTACCGTTCATTATAGTGAGTTTGTGGTTTAAAAAGTTAGAGGATTAACCACATTTTCATGGCAAAAGTGTGGGTAAAAATCTTATTTTATTTTTCTGTGCTATTTATAACAGTTAAGTTGTTATTAATAAAACTAAATATAAAAAAAAAAAAATTTGATTCACATATAAGCAATACATCTATGTATGTTCAAATCAATCACTTCAATTGAAGTAAATCCTGCCCACAGCGTGCATAATAAATGCCTACAAGATTTAGTGGAAATAGGTAGATAGGTCCTAAAAATCACAATCCAACTTTGTGGGTTTTGAGTACACATCAAGATAATCAAATTACAAATCAAATTTCCAACAGTAATCTATTAAGTGGTTACATAAATCTATGATTAGTTGACTACTTGCACCCATGGCTTGTTTAAACATACGCACAATCAGCAGTGTGTGTCTTTGCTCTTAAAGTCTTCACTGTGAGAGCAAGGAGAAAAATGAGAGGACAAGACAAGTCATGGTAAGAGAGGACGCAAAGTGGAAATTGGGTAAAAATGTATTTTTCTCTCTCTCTCTCCCATTTATGGAGAGCTGTCCGTTGCTGTGGAGTTCTGTCCAGCACCTGGAGGAGAGCCAGTAAAACAACAGGAGAGGAAGACGCTCTGCCTTCCATCCAACTACACAAAGCCAACATTACATCAATACTTAAAAATGCCTTTATAATATCTGTCAAAAGGAAAAGTTTGCTAGATTCATGGAAGCAAACATACACACAATGGTGTACTGTATGTTCTGGTGCCACAGTTATCTACCTCACTCCATCAGATCCTCTCACTCTCTTTTCTTACTGCCTCAAAGCCATGGGAGTATTTGCTCACTATTAGAGCACCACCCCCTCCCACCCCTTGCTGCTTTCAACTCATATGAGTAAACTTTCCCAAAGCCCCATAATGCTTTCTTCAAGGCAAACATGCTAATACCGCAGCGCTACTGCCTAGCTACTGGGAAATGTCCTTTTAGGAAGAGGCATGGGGAACGGGAAAGTGAGACAGATGGAATAAGGCTAAGTGAAAGTGTGAGTGGAATGGACTGAAAGACAGAGAGGAAATACGCCACAGGTTTCTGAAGCATGGCCATGTAAAAGCCCACAAATAAGGCAGTGGCAGAATATTGTATATAGTACTTTAGGGTACTCTCTACAAAAGAGGCTAATGCACAGACCCCAGTTGCCGGTTTTGAACAAAAAAAAAAAACTTCTCCCCTAGCAGGACTGAGCTGTGAATACAGATGTAGTTTTAATTCCGTTAAAACATGATGCAATATGAGACCAGATTTATGATGGTAGTAAATGTGTCTCTTGTTGTCAAATACCTGATTCTGCCTACAAGTTTCCTTTGAATGAGCAACAGCCAGACAGCGAGAGAAGCTATATTTGCACACAAATGATAAAAGTTTTGCATAGCTGCAATAAAATAAAATAAAATAAAATAAATAGCCTTAGTTTGCAATTAATGTGCAAATGACTGAAGGTTCTAAGGTGTAGATTAACGTATCACTGGGGTAGCTATGGCACTTGATAGCACTCTTTTAATGCTCCCACAGTGTATGTGTAAAATAATTTGTAACAAAGAGGTCTTCCATTGTTTAAAACAGATTTTCTTATGAATCTAAAGCTGCTGAATGACCATGTGAAAACCAAAAAGCCCTGGTTCTTAAATCTTGGCTTTATTTTTTTAAATAGAGGCTTGTGGGCTTCACATCAGCACTGATAAACAATACATCTATATTAAGGGCAGAGTAAAGAAAAACTGCATTTTAAATCAGATCTAGAATTCTGTTGCAGTGCCTACATATTAGAAGACTGGTTTTGTAGTTGTTAAGGCACTGGACTATAAACCTGATGTTGATGTTTCAAATCCTAAATCTGACAAAGTTTCCACTGTTTGGCACTTGAGAAAGACCTTTAATTTTGGCATACATAAACTTTGACAGCACGCTGTAATACTATATCTGATGTAAGTAGCTCTGGGTAAGGGCATCTACTAATCTCTGTCAATGTTACACAGCAAGCTCCCCCAGAGAGACAAACCAAACAATTTGAACATATTTATTTTTCTATTCTTTGTTTTTCTGCATTATGTATAGAAGCCTGTTTTCACCATGGAATAATTTTGACTATTAAATTATTGTACATTATAGATGGCTCAGTGGGCACCGCTGCCTCACAGCAAGAAGGTCCTGGGTTCAATCCCAGGGTGGAGCGGCTTGGATCCTTTCTGTGTGGAGTCTGCATGTCCTCCCGGTGTCTGCATGGGTTTACTCCATGTACCCGGTTTCCTTCCGCAGTCCAAAGACATGTGTGCTAGGTTAATTGGTGTCTCTAAAAGTGGCCCTTAGTGTGTGTGTGTGTCCTACGATGGATTGGCGCCTCAAAATACACTTCGACAAACAAAGTGGGCTACAAAGTGCTTCACGGACTGGCTCTTACAAAACGACTAAGTATATGT
>JAVSBV010000147.1:6757431-6772312 GCA_033117975.1 Parotocinclus spilosoma | reverse complement strand
TTCTTTTTCTTATTCGCTCTCACGTTCTTTGGTCCGATTAAGCAGAATTTTGGTCCAAATAAGCAAATAACATTACATGTATATAATAGGATTTGTTTCGGTACTTTAGGATTTGGTCGGAATAAGCAGCTGGTCCCATTAACCGGTGGTCCAATTAACCAGATTCGACTGTATCCACTTTTCAACCTCCTAAGGTTAGGTTAATTGATTACTCTAAATTGTCATTGACTCGCTAAGATCGTGTGACATTAAAGAATCCAAATAAACGAAACAAAGCAAACCTCTTAAGACCGGAGCTCTTTCGTATGCACTTTTAATTTCTCCTTCCTCTTTGGCTCTGATAATTATAAGAACTAAACACTCTTTAACAGGATGTAGATCTTTTGTCTGTAAGAATGCTCTGTCGGCCTGTCTAAAACGCTACAAACGAGGACAGAGGGTCTAAACTTCACCAGACTAAAGTGTAGCAAATCCAAAATAAAATGTCCTCATATAAAATGTTAAATATCAGATTCAGACAGACACAATCTCATTGTGGTACAGATTGATTTGAACTTTATTAATCAGACTCAGTAAGTTTGTTTCTGTAGGTCCAACGATAATAAAATATGATAATACAGATAGACAAAGTCTCCTTCACCACTCTATTAAGCTGGATCACTAAAACCATGAAGGGCTTTTAAATAACAAGGTAAAGATTTTCCCATACGATTCTCTCAAAATCCAAATATTCATTATTTAAGCTATTTCTAGGAATGTGCAGGAGGTGATTTGGTTAATGATATTTCTTTTGTTACCTGCACAGGTTGTCATTTGACCTCAGGGTTCTGACTTTCTCCTAAGGCCTATAAGCTTCGTTTTCCATAAGCCTGGTCTCAGCTGATCCCCCACATTTGGGGCAGAGGGGGTGGTATCGTCTACATTTTATTTTTGACCTATCACTCAGGATATTTATTTAAGATACGCGCTTTATTTTAACATGCACTATCATTGGCATATTTTATTTACCATGCATAGGGAAGTTTTTAGATTACCACTGAGAAGAAGCAGCAGCATTAGAATGCCAAATAAGAGGAGAACTGTAGAAACTGACGTGAAACGTTGCAAAATGTTTGGTTTAGCATCGACTTGGTCCATTCCTGATTCAGGAGAAGAGTGTGTGGTATCAACACCACTTTCAGATCATATTATGTATATATAAACTACTGTTTGCTTTAGGGTTTTGTAAAGTTTGAAAGTGAAATATTAATGCATTCCTAGTTAAAGGGAAACGTGCAAATGGAAAAAGAAATAAATCATGAACTAAAGAATGAATTTCCCATGCTTCATGGGACGTGTTACTGAGCACTTAAATTACTCATCCTCCGTTTGATGCGATTCTGTAAAGCAGAGATATTTTTTATTGTAATGAATTATCATGTATAAATATGTTTTTAAATTGTTGTGTTTCTGAGATTATAAACACAGAAGAATAAATGTTTTCATCCTTGCTGAGTGAAATGAATTTCTGCAAATGTTTTCTGAAACCATATTTATATTTTGTCATTTTTACCAACTGATACAGTCTTACAGTCAAGCAGTCGTGGGTTAAGAGTGTTGCTCAAGAGCCCAATAGTAGCAGCTTGGCAGAGGTGGGATTTAAATCCTGGACCTTAAACTCTTTGCCACAGAAGTGCACACAGAAGTGCACAGGTTATTTTAATGCTGTTAAAATGAGGTTTAATCATTGAATTTAGGTGGCGTGATGCTCAGTGCAGGGCTGTAACGATACATCTGTATTACATTTCTTTATCTGCTTTATATATATATTATTTTAAATTGTTATACTATAAAATGTATAAATAATGTTTCACTTGGTTATTTAAGATATGAAGGTTCATATTTGAAGAAAACAAAAACAAAAATTTTGGGGGGTAGGGTATTTCGCGGATCCGCCGCTGTACCAATGGTTGAAAAAAAAAAAAAATAAATAAAAAAAATAAATAAAAAAAAATAAATAAATAAATAAAAAAATATATATATATATATATTTTTTTTGTTTTTAATTTTTTTTATTTATTTATTTATTATTTTTTTTTTAAACAATTTTTATTTCAACCATTGGTACAGCGGCGGATCCGTGAAATACCCTACCCCCCAAAAGATTTTGTTTCCACGAAACAATCAATAAAAAAAGTCTGGCCTAATGATTAATAAATGCTGTCGTTTTATTGTTTAATTGGATTCTAGTGACATCTTATGGTACAACACGGTATTGCTGAATAGAGATCAGGGTGTATACTGGACATACTCGGTTGTCCTGTCTACCTAGGCCACCGTACTTCTAAATATCATTGGAAACACGTGGCTGATCTCTAAATTAAAATATATAAGAGCTTAGTACAAATTAAAGGTCAAATGTGTTTTCTATTTAAAGTTCCAGCCGTAATCAGCCGATTTGATCTAAACTCACCCCGCGGGACCTGATGCTAATAATCCACTGCAGTTCTAATATTCGTCCTGTAGCTCTTAGCAAACCTAACGAGTAAAATGAGTCCCTGCTCAAATGTATTTACTTGAAGCTGGAAGCTGGTCAGTTGATCTAAAACACATTTCTCTGTCTCATCCTTCTGTGTGCTGAAGATTTAGATCTTATGGGAAAATCCAGTGTAATTCTTATTAAGAACACTTAAGTTTCAGAGCCCTGGGGATGTGATTGGGAAACACTCATCCTTCTGCGTCCTATTACACAGCAATTAGGGTTAATTGGAATGGCCTTTAGGGGAAGCACCGCCAGCTCGTGCTGAACGTTTAGTACAATGCACTGTTTGAGAGACTTTTAACGTACAAGTGTGTGCAACAAACAACCGTGAGGAAGTGTGTTATACGATTTTTACCTCCTACAGGGCACAACCGGTACCTTATGGTATAGGAATGATTGAATACTTACAAACTCTACACTACCAGACAAACATGTCTGATCATCTAATCATCTAAAGACTTGTACAAAGGTCTATCTGGATCAAATGCTCAGTCTCAGCACTAATTGATGTGAGTGTGTTTGATTAGGGTCGATATAACTTTGCTACTGTTATGAATAGGCATTGATGGTAATGCAAAGTTACATAAATAAACAAACCTTGTGCTTTCAAGTCTTAATTTCACTTTACCTGGTGAGGGTCATGTGACAGATAGATAAATAGATATAGATTTACATTTACAGCCTTTAGCAGACGCCCTTATCCACAGCGACTTACAACTCATACAATCTTACAATCCAAGCAATTGTTAATTGTTAAGGGTCTTGCTCAAGGACCCAACTGTGGCAGCTTGGCAGAGGTGGGATTTGAACCCTGGACCTTGTGGTCCATAGTCCAGTACCTTAACCACTAGGCCAATAGTAGGCCCGTTTTTTTTGATGGTAACTGCATTTTGTGCGCTCATACATCAGGAAGTTTGGAAATTATGAAACAAAAAGCAACCAGTAATTAGATGTTCTACACTGCTCACAAAAATTAGGGGATATTTCATCATGGGATTTCATTTTGAAGTATCCTTTAAGTTTTGTGAAGACTATATTTTGAAGGTTACTGTATTATGTGGAGCACTTAGAGCACTATTATGTCTATATATTCAAGTTTTACCTTTACACTCACTACCCACTTGCCAGATCACTTGACGCTCGATGTTTCCTTACCTCATGTTTTACAAATTAATCACTAAACCTTACAAATGTATGGATACTGTGTATCATTACTGGAAACTATGTCATTACATATACATGAATTCACCCTATTATCATTTGATAGTGAGCTCAAACCTCAATGATGATATGGACATCAGTGTTTGTGTCTCTGAGCTTGGCAAAAGTAGCTGGAACCTTCCTTCAAAGCAGTGATCTGCTCAACAATATTGTGTTCTTTTGTCATAAAGAGGAGTTGGTTGAAAACCTTAGGTCTTTCAAAAAACATGTTCAAGGTATCACACTCTCACACTACCAATGCACATCTTAGGATGAAACCAACATGGCAGAAAGTCTGCTCCAAACTTTCCAACACTGGAGCCCTACAAATAATTGCACCCAACCTACATAATATTTTTTTTATAAACTTTTGTACTTTAGTGACAAACACAGCCAAACCCTGTTATCTGGATTATTCTGTAATGGACTGGTGCACTAGAGAGTGCTAGACTGTGGTCGTTTCCACCTTGCACCATGTGATTCCAGTTAGGCCCCAACTCCCCCTGTGACCGTGCAGTGGATTTAGTAGGTATGAAAATGAATGAATTAATGAATGGATGAATAAACTTTGGAGGGAGTGCATATGAGTGTGGCATTGCAGACGTAGATAATGTTCCATGCTATAACTTGGCTCTACCTACATTCTCCACCTTCCTATTTTTGGTAAGTCACCTAAACTCAAAGCAAAATTTACAAATAAATAATTAGAAGACAGTCAGAGCAAGAGAGCACATGTTTATTTATTCATGCAATTATTTTTTTATACTTAGTCATGCACAGGATTTCGAGAAAGTTCCAGCGCCAGTACCCATAGAAAGGGTGCCAATAAATCTGACATTTTTATGGTGTTTTTTAGTTGTTGTTGTTGTTGTTATTTCAATATTCACAATGTTTAGCAGATAAATTAAAAAAAAGGTTTATAGCTGATAGCTTACAAGTCACAATTGAGGGTTGAGGGCCTTGCCCAAGGATAAACGTTCTGAAAAATGTTCTTACATAAAAATTTATTGAAAAGTATTTAAAATATATTCCTAGCCATCCATTTAAAATAAGCAGCTTTTCCATTTTTAGTACAGAGAAGTGTGTCAAAATTATTGTCTGTGTTAATCATACATACACTCAGATTTTGAGATCATGGTAATAAGTGTTGGAGTTTTCCTTTAATGCTTACACACAGACGCACACACTTTCCCACACTTCAACTCTCTCAGGGTCATGATAAGTGTTCATTTTTTTTCTTTTCAATGAACAGTCACTTCCTTCCCTGCCAAGTTCCATAAATCGCCACAGGCTGTTCCGGAAGAGTTTTATTTAATTGTAAGCATCCTGAAAAAGGAAAAAAAAAACCTTTTGTTTACTTTTGGGAGGTTGCCCTGGTAACTGGCTCAATCACTGCCTCTTAAATGGACACTGCGGCTTTTAATCGCAGCAAGTCTGCTCATGGAGACAGAGAGCTAGAAAGAAACACTGACACTCACACACCTATTCTTGAACACAGTGAAGCTAAAGGAGAGTAATTATTAATTAAAATAAAAATAAAAAAAATAAATGTAATCAATATTGTATATAAATAATATAAATACTTGCATATTAAAATACATATAATTATGTGGATGTGTTAATATTATTTGGAATGACTGTCAAATTAAAGAAGGGAGAAGAGGCAGAGATAGGGTTAAAGGTAGGGTTGTTCCTATCCCATCACTGGCAGTGTGTTTTGGCAGTCTTGGGTGACCATACACCCTACTGAACAGTCAATGCGTGATACTCTCATCCAGTTTGACATGCTTCTGTTCACCCCCATAAATATGCCTTCTTAATCATGATAACTGAGTTAGCATCTCATTTGTGTAATCGAACAACTCTGATTTTTCATTTGCTTTTCTGATGATCTTGTTTGATTAAATAAAATCTTTTTTAGTTACTTCATATTCATTTTGAAATATCCCCTAATTTTGGGGGGCAGTGGACAATGCACAAAAAAATAAGAGAAAAGAACGTGTGGGGGGAAAGCGAAAAGAGAGCGAAGAGCGAGTGGATACGGTGTCGGTGATGAAAATCACATGAAACGCCACCTGCTCCAGCTCCATAAAGCAGCAATGCGTCACGCTCACACAACCCCTGTAACTCTAGTATCACCAGGATGCCGTCAGACATAATGCAGATTAAACCACACATACATACAACCATAAACCATGCCTGCACTCAAAACTAAGCTCTCTCACTCTTAAGCTCAGCAGAGCTACACTCTGTACCAGTGCCTTCCTTCTGTTTATTAATATAAGATCGTACTACATGACTTACATTTCATAACATTATGTTTTTTAATTATTGGTACAAGCCATTTACAATTGGGTTGCACATAAAACAGGTAACAGACAGCAATAAATGGCCATGGCATTCCTACAGAATTATGATAGACCGTTTTAATAGTCAGACTAACATTTTGAACATCTATGGCAATTATGTGCAAATTATTGAAGGGTTTTTTTAAATCGGAAAATCACATTTTTAAACAAGACATAGCATCTATATAAGAAATTACTACAAATGCACAAATGTCATTTGTAGAGGAATGATAATTATTATTTTTATAATTACTTTTTAAGTAAAACAATGGTATTGAGGTTGCATTTCATTGTATCAATATTTCCAGGTGCTTCAGTCCCAGAAACAAAGTGTAGCCTAATTTCGCTTGAGCAGCTATGTTTCCAAAGTTACTTAGGTTTACGATTATAAGTCAGCTTTATGATACCAGTTTTGCTAAGGCAGTTACAATTGCTTAGTGTGCTTGGTGAAATATACCCCAGGGGTGTTCATGCTTCCCTGTTATAAAGACAAGAACAAACACTGTGAACCCATTTAATTATTTTTGTTACTTGTCTTGAAAGCTTGCTATAGGCTAAGTCACTCTGGAAAAAAAATAATTTGCTAACTATAAATGTGACTGTAAATACAAATCATAAGCAATGCAAAACATAAATATGCTGTGAACAATGTGACAATAAGCAAAATAAGATTGACATACTGACAAAATAAGACTGGTCGTTCATGTTCTTATGACATGATACATTAATGGATTAGGCACTCTGCATAATTAACTTATCAGAAGAATAAAATAAAAAAATTCAAATTAATTCCCTGTTCCCATTTACCAATTTTAGAATTGTTTTACAAATACAATTTTTCCCACTCTAGTACAATCAAAAAGTGGTTCTAATAAATAACTTTCTTAGACTGTACATTTTGTAAAAAAATAATTGTAAATATAAAACATGCTTAATTCTAAAATATTAATCCACTGAACCCTTCCTGCTCAACAAAGTGCAAAGAAAACTCCACTAATATAAATCGAATTGCCACACGTTAACCACTATTTTCAGTTCTTTCAGTTCTTATAATAATGTATCACAATTTTTTAAATATAATTTAACATACCCTGTTCATGGTTGCAGAAAAGATTACGGATCCGAACCTGGAATTCAGTTGGCATAAACAGAGAAACCTCCTGGACAGGGCACTGTTTTATCACTTGGCTCCGTAAATGAAGTTGAACTTCATGGTGTGAACCCAGGCCCTCATCCAACTGCCATTTCCAGCAGCTGGACCTTACCACCAAGCCACTAGAGCTGCTACAAAGGAAAAATCTAATCTAATTCACAAAAACACCATCAACATCTAAAACTAAAGCAATCCATAAGACTAAGAGCACCTTTTGTCTGGATCAGTGCTGCAATGGAGAGGGAATTTCTGCAGGTCAAGAGCAATAGTAAACGGGCTGGTAGGTAAGAAAAAAAACAAAAAAGGACAGACAAAGCGAGAGGAATAGAAATATGAGGAAAGTTTGGTTGAAGATGAGCTTTGTTCAGCAGAAGCTTTAGAGTGTGTTAGATTAGACAGATAATTCTCCCTCCTAACAGTAAATACTACCACTACTGTTTGGTGTATGCACAGATGTACAAGTACGCGCACACATGCTAGCGAGCAAGTGATTGATGTATAATGAAGGCAACTGTTCAGAAGAAACGAGAGAAGGCACAGATACACTAGTTAAGTTTAGTGTTAAAAGTGCAAATGTTTTTTTGTACACATGGCTAGCTGAGCCTGTGAAATTGTCGCTCAGTTTGAATATATGTGATCTGTAAGACAGCTGCCCTGAAGGGTCGCATTTCCATGACTGAGAGAGCGAAGCTCACAGGCACATAAAAGAAAGAAGAAAAGGCATTATATTTCCTTTTTGCTCTCTTACTGTACGCTATGACTAATGGCGGGGGTCACTATGCCCGATGAGCAGGAAGATTAGTTCTGACCTTGGCGCTGACCTCGGAAGCTCAGAGTGAGGGGGAGATAACGAACAGAACGAACAGAGGGTTGTGGAAGAGGAGGTGGCTGGCTTGCTGTTGCCTGTCATTACGCTTTGTTTCTGCTACAAGCCGAGCTGGTTATTAATTTCATTTCTTTATGATTCACAATCTGCTTGTGTGAAATATGCCATATGCTCCGAGCAATTGGAGGATGACGAGTGTCAGGATTCGTCCAATAAAGGCAACCTAAATGAGGCTGATTTACAGGCCGTACCTTCCGGCAAGATGCGTTCTCTATCTCCCCTTCCACGTGATAAAGCTCCAAATGTGGGCAAACAAGCGTCGCTACACATGCGTACCTACTCCTAATCAATCCCAGTCCCCGACAGATAACGGCAGGCTGCCCAGCAAGCCACACACACACAATAAGTGTGGTACATATTTATTGGGTAAGCATACAATCAATAGAGTCCCCAAATCAGTTTGTTTTAATCATGAGCAAATATACTGACCTAACAACAACGTGGCCAGCTTTATCTGCCAGTAATAAAAAAATCACTGAAAAAAAGGTTATAAAACAGGCTCTTCTTCCTGAGCTCCCTCATTCACTCTCTTTCTTCCCTGTGGTTACACAAGGCAAAAATTCTGCTGGGTGACACACAAAATGAAAACTTTGTCCAAAAAAAGATTATTTCATAGCAATTACATTTCTTGGAGCCTTTTTAAATGTTATTATTTTCTTCAAATAGCATCGATCAGAATTACTTTTAACAAGCAATACTGATTAAATACCAGAGTTACTTTAACTTATTTTGGTGATAAGTTAACTCATTGTTGTTTTCACAATGGTTTCACAATCCATCAATGGGTTAACAATAATTAAGTAAGTTTCCAATACTATGACAGTAGAGTGGATTGGACAGTTTGATCATTGTGGTGAAATTTCCTTGCTCCTAAATATTCCACAGTCAACTGTCAGCTGTATTATAAGAAAATGAAAGTGTTTTGGAATGACAGCAACTCAGCCATGAAGTGGTAGGCCATGTAAATTGATGGAGTGGGGTCAGCAGATGCTGAAATACATAGTGCGAAATGGTTGCCAGCATTCTTCAGAGTCAATCACTACAGACCTCCAAACTTCATGTGTCCTTCAGATTAGCTAAAGAACAGTGTGCAGAGAGCTTCATAGAATGGGCTTCCATGGTCGAGCAGCTGCATCCAATACATCGCCAAGTGCAATGCAAAGCCTCAAATGCAGTGGTGTAAAGCACGCCGCCACTGGACTCTGGAGTGACGAATCGTGCTTCTCCATCTGGCAATCTGATGGACAAGTCTGGGTTTGGTGGTTGCCAGGAGAACGGTACTTGGGACTGTGGTAGCCTAGCGGTTAAGGTACTGGCCTCTGGACCTCATGATCCACGGTTCAAATCCAAGCTCCGCAAAAGGCTGCCATTGTTGGGTCCTTCAGCAAGACCATTTAACCCACAATTGCTTGGATTGTAAAAACTATATAAGCTGTAAGTCGCTCTGGATAAAGGCATCTGCTAAATCCTGGAAATGTAATGTAATGTAAATATAACTTGTCTGACTGCATTGAATTAAGTGTAAGGTTTGGTGGAGGGGGATTATGGTGTGGGGTTGTTTTTCAGGAGCTTGGCTTGGCCCCTTAGTTCCAGTGAAAGGAGCTCTGAATACTTTAGCATACCAAGACATTTTGGACAATTGCATGCTCCCAACTTTGTGGGAACAGTTTGGAGCTGGCCCCTTCCTCTTCCAACATGACTGTGCACCAGTGCACAAAGCAAAGAGTCTGGTGTGGATGAACTTGACTGGCCTGCACAGAGTCCTGACCTCAACCAGATAGAGCACCTTTGGGATAAATTAGAGCGGAGACTGAGAGCCAGGCCTTCTCGTCCAACATCACTATGTGACGTCATAAATGTGCTTATGGAAGAATGGTAAAAAGTCCCCATAAACACACTCCTAAACCTTGTGGACAGCCTTCAAGGTAGGGTTCAAGCTGTTCTAGCTGCAAAGGGTGGACCAATGTCACATTGAACACTATGGATTAGGAATGGGATGTCACTTAAGCTCATATGTGAGTCAATGCAGGTGAGCAAATACTTTTGGCGATATATTGTTTATCATATATTAATACAGTTGCTTTGAGAATAAAATCCTTTCTATAGTTTAAATAAGTAACTATGTTTTAAGGGTACTTACACTGAGCCAGGGCGGGATTGTTCGCCCTCTCAACTCATCTGGCTTGCACCCACATTGCTCTTCAAAATGATCAAATGTGGTATAGATTGCTTGGAGTGAGTACCTTTCTTCACCTTATCTTGATAACATGATGCGCTGATGCTCGGATTAGATAATCACTTAATGAAGCTTAAGTTAAAATTTGACAGAGCAAGTATTATGTTACTTCCAATACAGTAAATACCAATCTATTTTCATAAACCATTTTGCACTAATGTGTTAGGTCACATTTTGCTCTGTATGGGAATTTATTTTTAATACAAGCCACTGTTATTATCATGTTTTAAAATGAGCTTTTGTTTGATTGTCTATTTAGTTTTAGTTTACTCTTTGCTTAACTTATGCACAGTTATTTTCATTAGTTTTATTAGTTTCATAGTATTATGTATTCATAATGTGGTTTCCTTACAGTGGAACTTTTGCCATGACTTTGAGGCATTCTAGCCCATTCATCTGTACACAGTGGTTTCACCTTTTCTCACATGAACGATTTCTTACTGGAGTCTTTTTTAATTACTATTTAATAGAGCAACTTGTGTGCTCAGGGTAATTGTCTTGCTGCATGACCCACGTTCTCTTGAGATTCTGCTTATGGACAAATGTCCTGAATTTGAATGAATGGTACCCTACACAAGGTGATGCTGACAATAGTTAGGAGTGTCAGTTATAATGGACCTGAATGAAATAGGATTTTACCTATAAGAAGTCCTTAATGTTTGCTATCCATTTTTGGGGAAGTTTAAGGTATGCTTGAATGAGGTGTGTGTAAGTGTCATGTTTTTCAGCTTTGATTTTACTTTTAGTATAGATGTTTTTCTAGTATCACCAATTTTGGATTTAGTTTAAAAATATCTGATCTTTGATAGAGGAATGTGTGAGCACATACAGTATGTGTACAGTTATACACTCTAAATGGAATTAGTTCATGCTTGGAGGTGGTTATTATATTTTTGTATATTTTGTATTTTGTTGTTGCTTATCTATGAACGTTTTTACACATTGTGACTATAATCTACAGCAGTCCTGTTTACTCTTATTAAAAGCAGCTTCAGCTGGAGTCCGGTTGTGAACAAGGAGATGGGCAGTAGTAAAGTAAGTGTGATGGAGAGACTGAACAAGCTCAGCATTGCTGAGAGACAATGAGACAAGAGACAATGCCAGACGTCACCCTCACCTTATAGAGATGATGTCGCTGCTCCTCTGACATCATCAGCTCATGGCTGTCTGTCACAATGGATTCCATGTCCATCAGCCAATCCCATATGTCTTGGTACTCGGCCTGGAACTCTGATAGGCTGAAAGGTGACAAGAGACAGAGAGATGATGTTGTTAAAGGTGCCCTCTGTAAAAAACTGTAGATGATATGAGCTGCGCTCTCCTTGGAAAAAAGGAGCCAGGGCACTATGCAGCTCCTTCACTGAGGGAATATTTGACAAGTGGAGGTAATTACTCTGTCCCGTTAGTATGTGGTGTGCCGTGGCACAGGTAAGTGAGGTGTGAAAGGGGGTTGGAAGCAGAAGGGATCTTTAACCCATGCTCTGAGTGACGGTTCCTGAGTCAGAACAGCTTAATTAAACATGACTTCACCTCCCTATTCCCCATGCCTGCTTTCAGTCCAGACATTAAACGACATCAAATATTTATGAAAGCAAGGACGATTGTGTGCATGCTCACATACACACACACACACTTCATCAAAATACTATTATACGCATGCACATGCACAGCACACAAACCTAAAGACAAATGTATGAACACAACCATTGGTAGTTGAGTTTTAATGTTTAGGCCACAGCAGGAGGGATGCGTGTTTATAACCATAAGTGGTGAAGTTTTTTTGCATTTATACGGCTTCAGAACACTTTGACAGTCATGCCAAATTAGTGCCATTTTCTTGTTGGGCTTTTACAAGCAATCCAAAGAGTTGACTTCAAAGGGGAAGAGAGAAACTATGAATAAGATTACACAAATAACTATCAAAAAAGGAGACTAAAATCAACACTTCATCTTTATTTTAACTCAGCCCAGACACAAACTAAACAGAAAAATGGGATTGAATTGTACTGCTACATATGTAATTTTCAACAAGCACGGCAGTGCATATTAGCATTTTGAAGCAAGCGTTGATGAAACAAAACACTGGAGGAGAGTATATGAATATTTTAGCCACTTGTACAAATGACATTGATCAAACAAAATGACAAACACAAAAAGGAAGCAACCAAAAAAAGTGAACCAATGTAAGAGAATCATACAGGATTGCATTGAGACACTAAGTTTCCCTATGCATTTTAGAAGTTAAATAGACATTGTTCTGTTATGCAAACTGTGCCATATTACATTAAGGCAATGTTTTACTAACATAAAATAAACAATTCAAATTGTTTAAATGCTTTTCCAAGCTAAAATTGGTTAATACATCCTGTAGAGCAAACAAAGTTAAGCAATTTATTTATCCATTTTCAAAACATATTGTATTAAAGAAAAATATTTTATATAAGTTTTGACACCTTTTAGAACCACCAGTGTTTCTCAGAATTCAGGTCTCAGGTCTCAGAATTGTGTATGTTGGCTCATCAGCCTTGGTCCTTGCAATAGTTGGCCAGAATATAAGACCTGCACACCTGATCTGGTTGAATTAATGGTTTGTTAAAAGTTGGAAAAATGTTTTGGCATCGTCATGTCACAGCTCCAGAGACCCCAGTTTGAGTGAGTGAGTGAGTGAGTGTCTGTCCTGTGATGGATTGCAGTAACTATAGTTATGAGTTGACAAAAGAGGTCAAGCATATAGTTTATTAATGTGGTATTTAGTCAGAAATTGTATAACATTTAGCATTAATCTGAAATAAGTAAAAAGCAGTTTGGCAAAACAAAAAAATGGAAAAGGAATGAAATTTGTTTTGTCTGCATAAAATCAGTGTTGGGATTACATCTAGGACAACATCTGGATAATACTGCACTACATGATGTAGAATACTGTTTAGGTAGTGGAGAGATAAAAGTACCCTGAACCAAAAATTGCTACAACAGCATTTTGTAGTGCCATGCAATATCTTTAGGTCCCTAGATGTTCATCGAACAGCAAGATACCCAAGGCTATATGTCATCACTACCTTAGAAGACAAAGAGACGACACTAGGATTCAATTCATGTAATGGCCATGCAGCAAATAAACACATATTTAAAATGTGGCTACTATGAATAGTCTACAAGTTACAGTCAAACCATTTTGGTCATTCCAATTTTTTCATCTTCACCTGTCTATTTATTCAACGGTGTTGAAAGTAGATTGATACATTAAACTGTGTGAAAATCATTAAAACCGGTGAAACAGAGATGTGTTTCTAAAGTTTATGTACAGTACATCAATATGTAATAATATTATATATCATAGATATATCCCAATTTTTAAAGACAATTTTTTAAACACATTCATGCATGGCTTAAATTTGGACTGCTTCTTCATTTACATCCCTGATACATAAATCTTGTGCCATCAGCTCTGAGGCTGCTACTATATCAGAGCCACTTGTGCTCTGCCCTAAAAGGTTGACCACCTTGTTGATACCACTCACATCTCATGCAAAGTGACACTTTTATAGAAGCAGTTTTTTTAATTTATGGTGTTAATCGTAGTCACCTAATACAGAAGATTCCCATTCTTCCACCAGCATCAACACACACACACACACACACACACACACACACACACACAAACACACACACACAGAGACTCCTTCCAACCATTCTTTATACTGCATGATCTTCCAGAAGAGGGGTTTTAATTGGAGGGTGAATGGCAGACGTCCCATCTATGTCAGCATGAAGCTCTGTGTGTGTGTGTGTGTGTCTGCCTGCCTGCCTACAGGACCCTGATGGAGGAGGAGAGGCAGAGAGGCAGCCCAGGCAATAGCTTTCGACAGCTCCTCCCTCCAGACTCTCCATGCAAAAGGTAAGGGCCAAAGAGTCAAAACAATGAATCCTTGAGCAGGCAGCCTGCCATAAAAATTCAAAGGATCATTACAGTTTTTCTGCAAAATAAATCATTAGAATGAAGGGCTTAAAAGGATTAAAACGATGCTTGATTTGAAGCCAAGGCACAAAAGCAAGTCCAGCCTCCAGAGTTGCAATATAGCATAGCATATAGTGAAGCAATGTGTGTGTGTGGGGGGGGTGCTTTTTAAATAAATTGTAGAAATTAAACGCTGGTTAAGGTCCAATTTAAAAGTGTGCCATTTCTAACTACAATAGCTATAAACATTGTGGATCACTATTTTAGAAAACACACCTGGAACACACACACGTACAGCCCGAACATCCAGTGCCAAGGAAAAATATTTGGACTTTATATATTAGTGCCAAGAGATACAATGCAACTTCAAAACTAAAATGAAATCCCACCCCTCCAGAGTTGGAGAGGTTATGAACCAGTGTGGCACAGCACTGTAAACCAATGAGCTACCAAGTGAGCATCTCTGCATCAAATCTCAGCTCTGGTGAGGTGAGGTTTCAGTGTAGCAGACACCTGGGAATTTTGTATGATGCTCACAGACAGTAATGGATCCCATTTCTGAGAGGCATATGTGAGGCAGTG
>JAVSBV010000147.1:6744035-6754248 GCA_033117975.1 Parotocinclus spilosoma | reverse complement strand
GAGAACAGCACTGAGGCCCACTGGTCCCTCGTCCAGCGTAAATGCTCCCTGGCCCATGCAAGACGATGACGCCTGTGCCTGGTGGTATGGTCAGGTACCCTTGCAGGTCCTCTAGCACGCAGACCACGCTGATGTAAATGGTTTTTAATGGTATGACGTGACACTTGTGTGCCTCTTACTCCCCTTAAACGTGTCATATGGTTTCTATGGCCAATGTTCACAATGTAGCGGTCATCAGCATGTGATGTGGCCAAAGGACATTCCACTTCTATGCCTTTCTGTGACTCTTCCAGTCTCTTGATATCTCTGTTGCAACCTGCTGATGACACTCTGTGACACTCTAAGCTCAGTGGCCACTTCCACCTGAGAGTGTCCTGTTAAAAGCATGACAATGGCAAGGTACTGTTGATCCATTGTTAGGTGTCGTCTTGGTCTCATGATGCCAAAATGTGAACAGCATGATGAGGCCTGTTTAAACACCAGCTGAAATTGAACCAGGACATTTATTGGTAGATTTCAGGATCAAACACCTGTTGTGAATTTTGCTGTACCCCTCGTTAGACAACAGCAACTTGTGCAAAAAGTAATAAAACATTTAACAGTTGGACATGTGCATTCAGAAGCTTAGAGAAGGTCACATTAAGTTCATTCAGGTCACATTGAATGGATTCCTAACTTTTTGTGAGTGTTGTATATATATATTGCTAAACACACTGCTCACGAAAATTAAAAAATAAAGCATTTTATTTTCTTTTATTAAATAAAAACATTGGAAAAGCAAATGAAAATACACAAATGAGATACGCAAATGAGATACAAACTCAGTTACTGTGATTGGGTAGCAAGTGACATATTTATGGAGGTGAACAGAAGCATGTCAACCTGAATGCCACACATTGACTGTTCAGTAGGGTGTATGGTCACCCAAGACTGCCAAAACACATTGACAGTGAGGGGGCATATATTGTCCAGCAATTCTTAAAGGATCCTCTTTGTATTCATGTTAAAATATTCGATAATTATTGTAAACAGAATTGCTGAAAACCTTCAAATGTCTTCTGCCGTCAATAACAACTAGTAATACACAGGAGTCAGTACAAATGTATATCATTTGAATCGTGCTCCTAATGTGTGAGTTACTCTCCCTTCCAAACGTATTAAAACAGCGAGGACAGTCCTTTTATTTTTGCTGTAGACTGAAAACATTCGGGTATAACATTAAAAGATATATGAGAAAAAATTGCAATATTTTTAGATATTTACATCTGGATCTGATAAACAGTTTAGAAGTTAACACCATTTGCCCACCAACTGAAAAGGCTGCAGAGAACGCCTGGAAAAATATCCCAAAATAAGAATGCAAAGGTTAAGTGATGTCAGTGGGTCACAGCTTTAATGCAGTTCTTGCAAGCAAAGGATTTGCAACTAAATGCAAGTCTTCATTTAAATCTGTTTTAAGTTGATCTGTTCCAAAACCTTTACTCAAAAGACAAATGGTGGATTCAGACAAAAGGTGTATCAGATCCAGATGTAAATACCTGGAAATAAAATCTAAAATGTTTCTCTTTTGTCTCATATTCATCTTTTATTGTCAAATCCAAATGTTTTTAGTGTACAGCAAAAATAAAAGGATTGTCCTCACCGTTCCAATAGTTTTGGAGGGGAGTGTATAATAGTTTGCTCAAAAGTCACTAAATTAAGTAATTTTAGGTTGTCAATCCTCATGCCAGTCCTAATTTTATGACCCCCTTGAAACCTATGTCTTTTTCCATCTACTGGGATTAAGAGATGTCACTCAAATGCTGGGACAGAGCTACAATGACCATCACTTCCTTTCCTCTGACTTCATAGACTGCTTTAATTACAATACTCCTTTACATAGTAGGCCAGGAGGAAAGTAAATCTAGGCTAAACATGAATCATTTATATACCTATCTCTAAACAGTTATGGCTTCCAGCAGTTCAACTATTGTCAATATTTGTGGGGATATTGGATGTTCTTACAGTGGGTAAAGTTCAAAGCATGGTAAGAAAGTTTCATTCTGCCTAGAAATGACATTGATTCCTATAAATCCCATGATGAATAATAAACACATAATGTCTCCAACACTAGGGCCTGGAGCAAATCCTGTGATTACAATGATGTACCATAAATTATAATGTGGTCTGAGGAAATGTAATTAAAGGCTAATAGAAATGAAACAGAAGCAGAAAATGTAAACACATACAAAGTACTTTAGATGGCTAGAGTTAGTAAAAGTCAAAATGATGAGCCAATAAAGGTAACTGACATATTAATGGACCCAAAAATGCATGACATGCATAGTATTTTTACTAATTCACCACAGGCCAGGCTTTAGAAATTCCACAGGATGAACAGACAGTCATTGATCTTTCAAGCAGAGCACAAGACTATAACATTAAAATCACCCGTGAAAAATTGAGAAGAAACAAGGAAACCTTAGAGTATGGCAGTTATAATGCAAATGGGGTAATCACGTCAAAGGAAGCATTTGGGGAACTATATAAATTAACAAGGAAAAGTATGTGGCTCTGGTGAGCAATAGCGACAGCGAGAATGGCAGCACAGGGGGTTGTGGCTTCTCTGTAAACTGGATATTTAAGCAATGTGGCCAAACACATGGATTGTTTATTTCTTTATCATCTTCTCAGAATGCATGGAGCATCATGGCAAGATTGAAAACAGTAGGAAGTCTTGTGTTGCTCCCCCCCCCCCTCCAACTCTGGTGTTCCAACCAGCCTGAACATACATTGGCCTGTTTGAAATGTCTCCCATCAGACTCGTCCTGATGTTCCAAGGCGGTATCGGAGCGCAGCGCAATGCAGGCATGCTCTGAAAATCAATTCAGCCAGGAGTTGTGTGTGTTCGTGCCAGTAGTCATAAACGAGCAAGAGTTCTATCAAAGCAGCTCATAAACTCACACGTACCATAGAAAACCTTCGGCTTCACAAAACTCAATGCAAGACTTAGAAGGACTTTCTTTCCAGAACTGGTTCTGCTGAGGATGTAATTCATTTCAGTAAACAGAAAGAAAACAAGTTGCATTTTTGTCCAACATCATTCCAATTCTGTGTTCTGCGCGTTTCCTACTTGGTAACACAAAGAGATTGGGTCTTGACATTCACTTAAAAATTACTACTTTCCAAATCACTTAGAATAGCTACTGGTTTAATATGATGTACCGTCTTCAGGCATGAATCACATGACTTTACAGGCCAAAATAATAGCTGTTATTACATAGCTGTTAGACAGAAGTTCCTCTTAGTACTTCATGCTTATCAGGCTGCCGCAGCTAAAACAGGCCCTGATATAACCACATTCATAAGCAGTTGTTTGGCTGCTTCATCAAATTTGATTATATGAGCAGTTAAAACTGAAGGCCATATTTCTGCAGCTATCTATACTGCCCACAAAACGGCACACTGTCAAGCCAGAGGATTGTTTCAGAGCCGTGTGCACGATGACACAATGCATGTCTACCAGAGATTTATTAAACAGTAATTTGCGTTTTGTGTCACTGCTGACAAATGTTCTACATGCTTATTTTTTTAGGGTGTATTAAACAATCCCTCAGAGCAAACAACTAAGTATGAAATTAGATTGCATTCTTTGAAATGCCTTACAACAAACCTCTTCCATTCGGCTTGAGCAAAACAACATGAAGAATGCGTTTGACCTTGACATTAAAGCATGAGGCAGTTCCTCAGCCCGAGTGGAACAAGAGATCAGTGATTTACCTGCTCTGCTCCTTCTCCTTTAAGAAATATCTAAGGCCGTTTGAAAGCCTTACCTGCTGCAACATTTATCAGGGCGTGAAATTAGCAATTGCTAGGAGCTAAATTGCTGCCTCTTATTTAACGTTGTTGCTAAAAGGTGACATTTAATCGCTGATCCCTGTTTCCAAAGTCTAAACACCTGGAGACCCACGAGAAGGAAGAGACAAGGAGGACTGAGGCGGACTTCACGTTATAGATTAGTTGGGTGAGGGGTTGGGATCGATCGTGTGATCATCATTTTCAATCTAATACTGACTAGCATCACTTAAATATGTGTTGGCTTGCTGAGCTCGGTCATGCATGCTGAGCAATCAGACTGGGTGTGTGGCAAGAATGTCAAAATGAATACACTTTATCAAATGTTTAATACTAGAGGGATTCTTGTGATATAACATATGAGTTAGTGACTTCAAACCAGCATTCAAACTCTCTCCTAATGTCCAAAGACACCACCGTTTTCTCCTTCCTTTTCAATTTCTTAAAAGAATGCTGAAATAAAACAAATTCATCAGGGAAAACGACTTCAGAGCGACTTGCTTCAAAAATCCCCTGACTTCAATTCTGCTCTGCATTTCAACAAAGCTAGACGGTGTGCACCAATCGGCTTAGATGAAGATATTTTGAACACCGAGCCAAGCGCTTCAGGCAGGTGCTACATGAGAATCCATTAATATAGGTAATTAACATTAGCCACCATTTTAATTAACATGCAAACTAATTAGGAAATAATTAAGCAACATAAAAATCTGATCCTAACTCTAAATCAGAGGATGCTTGCTACCTCTGTGCACCTGCTTTTGGTATCGAGGAGCAGAAAGCTGATTTACTGAGGTGGGGGCGCAACTTAAAAGCAGGTCACATTTCAAAGTAGGTTAGGGAAAACGAGTAAACAGGCTCATAGATAGCATAGATAGCATAGTCTTATGCTCATTTGGCTAGAGTGCTGGAAAAATACAATTTGCAACACTGGGCCTGTGTAGCAGCAAAATCGCACAGCAGAGGTGTGAGAACGTGAAAGTTTGTATAATTATAGGTGAGGGGGAATATTTGGGTTGTAGGGGACAAATGGGGACACGTCATATGCATACAGTAGTAACTAGTAAAGCAAGAAAGACACTAAACACAAGAGCCGAGTTTAAACACTCTCTTGTAAAAACTTAAACATACATGCTGAGCTCAGGTTGTGTAAGTTTTCAAGTGATTGACATACTTCTGGATCCGCAGTGTTGATTGGCTTGTGTGACCAGCTTTGCAAAAGAAGCAAAACACACTGCACAGTGCAACAAAAACACTAATAATATGCTGCCAGTACATAAATAAGCAGTTAACATAGTAATATATAATAATTATTAAGTGAAATATGGTAATTTACATCGGGCAGGGCTGTACAGTGGCGTTACAATTTTGAGACTGTTTTGAGCTACTGCATCCAGAGTTAAAATTTGATTTTTATTTCCTAGTACAATTGATTTGAATTTTTAAGCTCGGCAGCAAAAGCAAAAGGACGTTGATCATATGGACGTTAAACGGTTCATACCTGTACCATAAACAGGACTATTAGCCAATACAGAACGGAAGTGTGCAAGCAATTTAAGACACATTCTTAAATGGCTTTCCTCATTTCTGTGTGACAGCATTACACAGAGAAACTAGACTAAATATATGGCTTAACAATATGCCTGGTACACAAGATAACAGCCTACACATGCTGTTTCTAATTACCTAAAGACATAAATAATTTCTATGAAAAAGGTAATGTTCTGGTAATCGCTGTTGTTTCTTTGTTTTTACTAGATCATTAGAAAGTAGTGAATTAATCCACTCATATAGCTGTGTAGTGTAGTGTGTAGTACCCACTTTCTTGTGATCAGTGTTATAAGTGCAATAAAATGCATTTGATAACAAATATATACAGCATAAGATATGCAGACCAAGACGTTAGAAGCAGATGTTTTAAATCCTATAATTTGTGAGGTAGGGCCTCCATGGATCCACCCTCATACTATGAACTGGAGAATTTGAAGACCAAGTCACCACATGAATTGGACAGGAGGCCACTCCACTGTAGGGCTGGGTATGGGGTGCTGTTGCACCACAAGGTGATTACACCATGACTGGCCTAATCTTATTAAGGCAGAGCCAGTATTTGGCCAAACAGGCCAAAGCAGTGGTTGTACAAAAATAATTGTTTTGTATATATACAGCCTATAGCATTATGCTTAAATGCAGTTGTTATTTTAGTTCTAACATAAAAATCTGATTCACGTTTAAATGCTCCAGGAAGTATTAACGCTCCACATTTCCTAAAAAAAAAAAAAAAAAAAGTACGAGCATGTAGAACTGCAGGTGTTATAATGACTGTGATATGTCCACATACAGAAGACAAGAAGTAGAATGGCTTGCATGAAATAAGTGCTTCTAAATGCTCCTAGTGGCAATCATGGAAAGAAATTGATTTCAGTAATAAGAGAAAGAAAGCAATTGCTGAGATCGATGCGTGAAGTCGGACGCTGCATGCGGAGCCAAGTTTACTATTTCATTAACAGTAGGACAAAACTCCTGAACCGTTCGCAATGACGAATGCCTGGGACCATTATATGCACATTTCAGGTAAGTGCTTCAGGCCAAGTTAAATTCGATTTCTCTGCCCCATTGTATCTCTATTTATTATTTGTTGTATTTGTTCCAGATGGAGAAAGCTGGGCCAGCCAGCAGAGTATTGTTCCTTCAGCTCCAGAGAACACAACCTGAAAGAAACTTTTTAAGAGAAATCCTGCTCCAACTTCCACGCTCTAAAAGCTTCTTCTACAACCAACACACGCATACGTGCACACACACACACACACACACACCATATTAACAATGCCTTATTTCAATTTGAAAACTACCTCAAGCTTAGCACAGGAAACTAACCTGCCCTATCCTTTATTTAATCTAGTGTCTAGTAAATGGTTGTTTTATTGTTTCCTCATTATTAGTAATATCAAGGCCAAATACACAATACAGGAACAAACACATGCATATATGTATATATATATATATATATATATATATATATATATATATATATATATATATATATATACACACCCAAACATACACAGTCATATAACACATATGTCATATACCACATATGACCTTGGTCTTCATTAGCTGTGGTTATGAGCTGTAAATGGCCTGTCTAAAAACCCCCTGCTTTGTGTGTGTGTGTGTGTGTTGCTAAGGCAGGCAGCAGAAGGCAGCCAAGGCAGGAGGAGGGGTTCACGTACTGAGGGGAATCTTAAGCTGAGCTCTGACAGCACCTAAATGGCTCTGACACCTTTGCGCCGCTCTCAGTCATAGCAGCACGCCACCTTCAAAGTTGCTGTCAGGTAAATGACCTTGTATTCCATTAACTGATAATTAAATGGATTTATTCCACTAACGGTTTTAATTAAAATGCTAGAAATATTGATTACCTCTATCATCTCCACTCCCCCCAGATGAAGAAAGGTTTTAGAATTGTTTATTTAGAGAAGGGGAGTGAATTAAATTAGATTGAATCTCTAAGACACCTAAATAACACTTCGCACTTTTTCTGCTGCTCAAACAGGGGAAAAGGCCCTTACCATTTTTGATGTTTGATTAATTATTTTGAAACCCCTGTTTTGCTTTGCTTGATATTTAATTAAAATATCATTTTAAAACCTAATTAAATGTGCCAATTCTATCTGAGTAGCAAAACCTCTGTCAAACACCATAGACTGCCAGTACAGAAACATAAAGTCCATACCAGGACGGTGAGTAGGGGGTTATAGGAAATGAGCTCCAACTGGTTGCTGGGGTGGAACTGGGCTATTGTTATAATGCATATTGGCTTCCATGCTGAATCTAGCGGACAAACTAATTATGCATGAAATCAAATATGGTTTGTGAAGAGGGTTCATATGAGAAACAGCAAGTTGCAGAAAGCTAGCACACGAGACTGTTGCTTGTGCTTTACGCACATTTTGCAGCACCCTTTACAGCTATCCAAGCTCTTTTTTTAGTAAATGTAGCTGCAAACCCAGAATCAAATGAGTTGTATTTAATTGTAAAAAAGTAATTGCTGATCTATCATTCCAGCACCTTTCTGAAAACTAGAAAATGAGATCGGTTGTACTCATTTATTCTTCTCACGGGTGGTATGAAAACGTTAATGTGTTGTGGGAAAATTAGCAATAATCACAGGGCATTTTGTGTAATTCCAAGCAATTAAGTGTAATTCAAAGTAAGCTGTCGCATGGACTGAGAGCGGACTGCCTATTGTTGAAAGCGAAATGTTTTTGATAAACTGTGTTTAACATTCTAGGCTGTCTTCCCACCATGTAAACAGATGTAGTATATTGACAACCGCAGTGTATTGTCAGTGTAGAGTCAAACAACATAGAAAATCAAACTCACTCTGACAAATAATGCCTGGCAAAGTCAGTAGACCCAATATTGTTTTTTGCCGTTTTTAAAGTTTGGGAAAGAATGAATGCATTTAATTATAATAATACAATTTGATTTTTAATAATAAAGTGTGTGTGCATTTGGCTAAATAAGACTAAAAACACCTAAACAAAGAATATCATCATATTAGAACAAGGGACACTGAAGCTATAAGGTTAAATACATAATATATGATATATATATAAGGTGTCAAATGTGCCTCTTGTTCTGTTGTAACCCATCCGCCTCAAGGATAATCAATTTAGAGCCTTTGCTGAACAACGCTGCTGTAAAGAGTTTTTATTCATGTACCTTTTTAGCCAACTTGAATAAGTCTGGTCATTCTCCTCTGATTTCTCTGATGTCTAATGAATGCTTTTTGTGTTTCACGTATATTTGTTTAATTGAAAAAAATATGTGCATAGAAAAAAATCAGGGTATTACCTGTGTCATAAATGCTTAAACTATTCTGTATTACATCACCATCTATGCCTCAAACAAAGTCAAATATATCATATTTTTAAATGTTTGAGGGTGACATGCTGAGAGACTGAAGTGCTTGACCTGTATCTGAGATTGTGCACTGTGCTGCTGCCAAGAGATTGACTGAAATAGTAACTGTACGACTTAGCAGGTGTACAGATGTCGCTCATGAAGTGGCCAGTATGTTATCCAGTCTATGTGTGTGGCAGACAGGGACAGCTCTCGTCTCTGATTGTAGCTATCTACTAGTGTGATAGATAGCTGTGGGGCTCATTTCACTCACTTGATTACTTGCTTGGGTACACAGCCCACTGAATGGAATTAGATTTTGTAATTATTTAGTTATGATAATTGTATTTAGTTATGATTTCTTAATATCATTATGATTATAGTGTATATTTATGATACATTGAATCCCAAATCAGATGTCGGGACAGTATGGAAAATTGATACAGTTACACTACTTGACTGATTTGTCATATTTCAGAAAGAATGACCCAGATATATTACATGTTTTGTCTGGTCAACTTCATTTAATTTCTAAATAAATCTATTCATTTAGGGTCAGTAACACATTCCAAAAAATGTTGAGATGGTAAAGCATTATTTTTAATGTTGCCATCCCATTTCACCACTCTTTAACATTAACAAAAAAATATTAACCCATATAATATCATGTTTCATTTCCAGCTTCTCCCAACAGAAGCTTGCAGGCAGATGAAGAAAGCAAAATACACGGAGTTATAATAAACAGTACAATAGACAGGGCTAGGTAGACGTAATCAGGCGCAAAATAGCGAGGCAGAATTGATATCCAAAATACCAGTCCTACGGCGATAACAAGAACAAACACTATATCAAGGGGGAAATCCAAAACGCTATACCATAAACAGAGTCCAGGAGCAGGCAGCATTCATACACAGTAAGCAGTAGCAGAAATACAGAATAACACTTGCAATCAAGGTTGTTGATACGGATGATATTTTGCAAGGTTGAGAGTGAAACAGCAGCATTTAAATGCAATTAATAATGATCAACAGCTAAGGAAATGGAGTACATGACGAATAGACTGACAATGAGAACAAGAGAGAAGATGACACGGTGGGAGTGAAGTTGAAGATGGACAGATAAGCGGGTAGTCGATATCGATCCAGGACAGGGCTGGACGCAACTTTCAGTGCAATCAAGACAAACATAACCTGCACCCAAAAATAAACAATACGCAAAAGCTCTAAGTAGTTTCTGTGCATGCTGCACACTCACATACTGAAAAAGCATACTGCTTTAACGGTTGAGCGGTGTGTACAGCATGGAATCTAGTACATACTGGTTAAGTATAAAAGTATGAAACTGGTTTATTACCATTTACAGTGCATCCGGAAAGTATTCACAGCGCTTTACTTTTTCCACATTTTGTTACGTTACAGCCTTATTCCATATTGTATTAAATTAATCTTTTTCCTCAAAATTCTACACAAAA
>JAVSBV010000147.1:6716319-6728547 GCA_033117975.1 Parotocinclus spilosoma | reverse complement strand
GAACTAAAACGTACTGAAATTATAGATAGAATACCCTTCGTTTTCGTGTTTGTCAATTTATTTATAAGCCTTAAGAATTGATGTGAAATCAATTTTTTTTCGACAGTTTTACGTTACCTGCCGACACTTTATGGCACCACATAATGCTTGATGGCCCTGCTTGCTCACAGTCTTTTAATGTTCACCGTGCTAGTGGTCCTATATGGGATTTCTTTGAATATGACTGCAAAAATGATCAAATCAAGTGCCTTGTATTGGAAACAGGTGATAAAATATGTGGAATACTTCTCAAGGGGAAAAACTCCGCGAATCTCAAAGTCCATTTAAGAAGCTAGCACAAGAGTGCTAATTGCGAGTACCTTGACAAGCTCTGAGTAGCTCCCCTGGCTAGGTAGCATCAGCTAACCCTCGACCAAGGATAGTATTATTATATTATACTATACTATATATTTATTATAGTATATTATATATTATTTCCATGAATGTCCTTAGTTGATATTAAATATTTTCCACAGCAGTATTACACACTTTTTGCACTTAAGGCTGCTATCTTGTGGACTGTTATAGATTATGCGGACAGGTAGTTGTTTATCAGTCATTGAATAAATGTTTTAAATTGTATCTTTTGTTGAGTTTTTATTACACAATACCTAATCTGACCTTTTTGGGTCCTACACCTGAAAAATAAGCGAATGTATGAAAAAACTAAAACTAATACTAAAACTAACGAAAACTAAACTAAAACTAAGCATTAAAAAAGTAATAAATTAAAAATTAAAAATAATAAAAACTAGCAAACCCAACCTTAAAACTAATTAAAACTAACTGAATTTGTGAAAAAAAAAGTCAAATCGAAAAAAAACTAAACTATAATGAAAAATCCCAAACTATTATAACCTTGACCACAAGTGGCTTAATGCTTCCCCAGATGGGCTATCCGGAGTATCAGCAATCCTTGTGATGGGAGCTGGGCCAGTTTGTGTCATGTAATGCTCACATTTTAGATTAGACCTAAGTTGGTATTCAGTTTAAAGGCTTAAAATTATCTTGACCTAGCCTTTTTCTTAACCTTGAATATTGTTATTTGAAGGTCATTTTTTGTTGGCACTGCTAATAATACCTATAAAAACAACTAAAATAAAGCACTGCTTTTTAAAACATGGGGGAATTTGATAGCACAATGTGCACTGGACTATTGGCTAGAAGATTCCAGGGTTCAAGTCCCAGTATTGCCAAGGTGCCACAGTTTGAACCTTGAGCAAGGTATACTCTCAACTGCTTAAATTGCATCAGTCAGTGGATATGGCCAACCTGTTAAATACTACAAAACTTAAAAGTGCAGAAAAACAATCAATTTTCGAAAGGCTAAGTTTCAAATTGGAAAAAACAAAAATGGGTACAGTCATATAATTAACTGTACACGGCTCACAAAATTTCGAAATAAAATATGCCTTATTTATTTTGTGAACAGTGTATTTTGGCTAACAGCAAGCTGGCCAAACCTGGCTATATTTTCTACTCTTTATACAGGACTTCCTAATTACTGCCAAACTACATAAGACTAATTTGCAAATATAACATGACCTTGAATTTTAATTTAATTTCCAGAAAACACTTTTGGCCCAGTATGCTCTTCAAGGAGAATTAATGAATTGACTGGTATAAGAAAAGATTTCAATATATAATTAGCTGTGAGTAACAAACTGGAGGCATAAGTCATCACAGACCTGACTGACTAAGTAATACCAACTGTGCATAAATACTTAAAATAGAACATACAACTGATGACGCACTCTTCAGAAAAGTGTTTTATGATTATAATATAGAGTAATATCAATACTATATCAGCCAACCTTGCTTAGATTCTGGCTGCAGGTGAAGAGGGGAGATTAAGGAGGAAAGAGGATGAATATTGCACCCTAGTCAAGTCTCCTGAGGTAAATTGCACAAACGTTGCTCTCCCCGCACACACAGAGTCAGAGATCTCTCGCTCCCTGCCACTGCACCCTGATCCTCGTAGTAAAATGCAACATCTAATTGGAGTGCAATTACCTAATCACAATTGACAATTAAACAATGAGAAATTGGTACGCAGAATGACTACCTCTGCAATTACATATTAAGTGCAAAGTATAAATTGAGTTTTGCCCACAGCCTGCAAACCATAACTGTGTTTGTGTGGCTGTGTGTGTGTGTGTGTGTGTGTGTGTGTGTGTGTGTGCGTGTGAACATAAAGTCTATCAAATTATTCATGCGATCACACAGGCGTTGGCGCTCACCTATTAGCAAGAATTCTGCATTCAGATCAGGCATATTGCCGGCATGTCTCACGGCTTTTCAGGGAGGAGCAAACTGGCAGGCATTTCCGTAAGCCCTTCGCTATGACAATAGCCAGCCCTTCCCTACCCAGCCTGGCCTTATGTTTGTTTATTATGCTGAGCGAGCAATGGATTGCTGCAGGCTAGCCAAAAGTAGGGGAGTGGGATAGGGAGGAGAGGAGATAGTGGAAGAAATGGGTCCGAGATTGGATCGACTGACTGGGTTAATATGCCATACCTCAGGGCTAGCATGGAGATCAGTGTCCTCTGTGTGTTTGGGATCCTCATCTCTGTCCCCAGCCAGGATATTTGCTTTGACGGCATCTAGTGTGCGCAGCATCCAGCCATGCTGCCGACGGATCTGTCTCTGCAACTCCTGCCATTGGTGTGCAATCATCTGGAGCATGTCCCGCAATCCTGCAAACACACACAAGACACGCATTTACAAACAGGCTGCTAATGGACAGTTCCACTGTAGCAGCTTTCTTTATATCGGAATCACAACATATCACGTATCACTGATCCTGAGTGTTTCAATGGCACAGCCAACAGTATAACTACAACATTAACATTGTCATTCATATGCCCAGTATATTTTTCACTAGTTTGCTTTTTCCCTCTAGTTTAGTGGCTATAAGCAGCCGTACTGTACTGCAGGCATAGTATCTAGTCTCAGTGAAATGTTTGGGCATGTAATTTTAATTGTTAAAACACCACATTGAATCAATAACACTGAACTACTAGAACGGTTCAACAGAACCATGTATTTTAACAAGTCTTAAAATTGCATTACAATTTTTTGAAATATATTATATATCACTCCAGCAGTGTCCTCTGGCCAGGTAAAGTGTGGCTGCATTTAAAGCAAGCACAATTGACTGTCTGAGGGAGTTGAGGTCAGTCAAGGGATCACACCCCATGCTGCATTGCATGCATATGTCTGTGCCCTGTTTTCTCTAAAATGAGCCAAATCCCTACCAGATAATGTGTGGGAAAAAAACTATTCAAATTTGCCTTGTACAGAAGATTTTGTTTTTTAACTTAAAAAAAACATCAACACATGTAATTTGACTGGGAAGGACCATAGCTAAACATTGAAGCAAAACAATTATTTGTGAAATTAAAAAACTTAATATCATGAAAAACTGCATTGTTTTAAAGATTACTCACCAACGTGTTACGTAAATAGTTGACCTATTAATTACCTATAAAGCCTCAACTATACTGCACACTCAGTCACGCTGTATTGCACAGTTCAGCCATATTCTTTCCTACTTTTATAGTAAAATAGCACTGCCCCAAGAAATAAGAGCCTTAAAAATCGCAACACCTTGTAATGTCTGTATAAAAAAGCTAGCTGCTACAAATCTTAGGTGGGGTTTGAAGTTTAAGGGTCAGGTGGTGCACTTACAAGCCCTGTGACAGACTGCTTGTGGCAGGACCTGGACCAGTGAATTCCAGGAGACTCCATAGTCTTCCCATGAAAGCCTGACCAGTATAAGTGTGAGTAACTAGATGCTTTCTTTTGAAATGCAATCAAACAATAAACTGATCACAACACAATTAATGTATTAGACGTATAAGTAATGCACGTTAGGATGAACATTAATCTATAATAATCTATTCCAATAAGTGAGCTCTGCTAATTCAGCAACATTCACTTGTAGCATACTCCAGTGACACACACATTTATAGGTTTCCACTTCAAGCGTTACGAGCAGTGGTGGTGTTTCTAACAGGACCCAAGTATGCAGGATAACGCCACAGCGTCAATCAAGGCAAACGTGCATAAGGCACGGTTGGGACGTCTCTTTAATGGCGAGGCACGGAGGTAGTCCAAACACCAGGGAGCGAAAGTGAGCTCGAAAGTGCATGCAATACTAAAAAACCAAAACCGGGATACGTGTTATAGAGTGCGTCTTTACTCGGTGGTTACTCTAGTCGGGGCACACCTCGAGCCAGCCACGACTAGAGTCCGACTCAATAGAGCGCAATCGCGAGGAGTGCCGAAGCGCCAGAGGGTGAGAGGTGAGGTGAGGTCTAAATTGAAGAAGTCAAGTGTCCTATTCAGAACGAACTCCCGGCTGAAGTGAGTCTAGGTAGGCGCCGACGACTGAAGAGCACGAGCTCTGACCGTGCAAGGAGCGCACAGGTAAGTAACGGGAAAACCCTCAAAGTGCCCCTAACAAACGAAATACCTCGGGGTTTACCCGCCCATACCAGTCCATCGGCCCTAATAAGCCCCCGGACTATGGGACTAAGGGAACGCGGTAAGGCGAAAGGGCGCCGGTGGTCAGATGCACGAACTGAACGGAGATGGAATCCCTTTGGAATACTGATGGCCTGGCCCCAAACAGTGCCAAAAACCACGCCTTTATAGGACGCGAAGCAGCTGTTCGAGATCTGGACATAATTAAGATAGTGGATATTAAGCCGTCCCACCGATGGCTCTGTAATGGCTACCGGCGAGGACGGCCGAACGCACCGGGGGGAAGGTAGGAGCCCTAACATCAAGCAAGTCAGGTCATTAACTTTCTGTCCTGCTATCCTTAAAAATGTATTTGCCAACTTTGAGTGAGAACTTGGCTGGCACAAAACTTGACCTCAATCAGATAACTTGAAAACGCACTGGAGCACCACAAGTCAGCCAGGGCTTGTTGTCCAACACCAGAAGCTGACCTCACATTCATGTTCCAAAATCTAGTGGAGAACTCTTAGAATAACAAAGGCAGTTGTAGCAGCAAAGGTAGAGGGCAAAGCCATACTAATATGTAAGTGTGCACAATTGTTTCGTCTGTTAACTGTATATAGAGTCATGAGATGTGTTTCAGGCCAGTAATCGTTAGCAAAAGGTAAAGAACCAGGGCCATGGTTCCTTGATTCCTACTTTTTAAAATAATTTTTATTATTATTGATTTTATTAGTTACCATTTACTGATATGTTTAGAATATATTGATACTATTTTGCAGAGACTGTTCATAAACTAAAATGTATTTTGATTAAGCCAACACAATTATATTTCCTACCACCTTTTATAAAAATATGCTAATATGTTATATGTTAAAATATGTTATTATATAAAAACAAAAAATAAAATAAAATATTGTTTTAGTAAGCAGATACAAACAGCTAGCCTTCAGTCACCATTGTGTATAATCCCTGTGTAGTAGTGCAGAGGACCGGCAAGTCCTACACACCCGTCTCCACTTTAACGAGTCTTTAATGTGCTACGATTTCTCCATTTATCTTGCCTCCCATTTAACTACCACCCCTACACACATTCCCCCACCCTGACCATTGCAACTCAAATAGCATCACTACTAATAACACTCCAAACATTAGCCTAATCACTACCATCAGCAGATCCATCATATATGCAATAATATTCAAAGATTATTTTAATGTCATGTTGAATTTTAATATCTCTTTTTTTAAAGATATGCTTTCATTTTCCATCCACACGAGCTCTTGGCCACGACTTGAGCTGTGTGTGAGTTATGCATTAACTCCTGCTGCTGCCACAGTCTGCTCTCTCCAAATCCTGCTCTGGGTAATTAAAACCCAAACAAAGGATGGGTAGGTAGGAGTGTAGCAATGCACCGTGTTCCTGATGAGGTTTTGTCTATTGAGCGTAGCGCCACGCCACCACTCACACCTGCCCAATGATCTGATCTGCTGAGTTGCTAGGAAACCAGGTATTAGTGTCCAGGGTGGAGAGTTCTGAAGAGATTTACTTTTAATGGCAATGGGTGATATAAACACGATGAGGATTATAAGGCAGAGTTGATGTATAAAGGGGTTGGCATAAACGCACACGCACAGAACAAATGCAGGAAAAACGTGGAACTCAAGGGCAATTCTGTTATTTAACCTGCCAATTTGATGAGTAATATTACAGTGATCTTTATCCTAAGAAAAATGTGTATTATATATTTTCAACATGACCCACTCTTAAAACATGTACTTGCAAATTTGCTTTGCATAATGTAACCACTGTTTTTTCTATACAGTTTATAAACAGAATTATAACTTTACACAGCATGAGGTTACGTGAATGCATTAAATTAAAATTTGAAATGAAACAAAAAAGGCGAAATATTGACAGAGCCCAGTGTGAATGTGTCTGACCAGTACTGCTGCATCCTTGCTCCTGTCTTAAATAACCATTGATGCTGATGCAACATTAAGTGAACAATCAAACAAACACCCATAATAAACCACGCTGTGGGTGCTAACCAAATACAGTGCATGCAATGACCACACTGGTACTTTGAGACATTTTAGATGTATAAAGATATGTTTTGATTGGTGTTGGTTTGAATAGTGCAATACTGTACTGTGAAAAAGTCTTAGGCTGCATTAGGTTTTAGTAATTCTATAATGAGCATATATAATTAATTTGCAGTCTCATTATTAGAGCAGAACCAGAAAACAGAGGAAATGTGTATGCGGTATTAAAAAACAAAAGAAAAGCTTAAAAACTGATGCAGTAATTAAATATTAAATGTGACCTCCCCTTACATATGAGCAATAGCAGCATCTGTCCAAAGAAGCAGCCTAAGACATGCTAAAGCTTACAAAGATTAAAATGAAGATAAGTGAAAAAGAGGATTATGGAGTTTGGAATCCATTTTTGAAATTTTTGGGTCCAGTCATCGAAAACATGTTATATATGGTCATTATACCATAATTCAAACAATCTAATGGTGAGCTAATACTTTTGCACAGTACTGCACATAGATGTGTGGGGATCGTCATAAGGGAGTAGGGGTGCCACTTTGTGGTGGGCAAAAAAATGAGTGCAGCCATTCTCTGAAAGGCCATCTGCATATTTAATAGTGTCTGGCTTAACCAGTCGACAATAAGGTCAGCTTAGCGGATTTGTACATTTGCTGAGCACTCTGTCTGATGCTTCAGGAGAATAATCACAGAGAAAGAAAGAGAAATAGAGACTGGAATAGGGGGGTAGTCAGAGCAGGTCTAGTAGGTGGCCTCTGACTCTAGCTCCCGCTGTTCTTAATTCCAGCTCTCTTCATACAGAGCGCTGCACTATTTTCATCTGCTCACGCTCCGCTCGCCGCTTTATCCCACAACTCAATTCAGCCGGCCGTGCTCCGAGTAGATGCGAAAAGGCGAGTGCACGGTACAGCAAAGCAGTTATTTGAGGATTTATAAATTCTGAAGGTCAGTATGTTAATATAAACATTAATAATGAATGTGCGGCGCACTACCTGATTTGTGGGAGGTGATGAGCTCCAGCAGTTGCCTCCCCTCCTGTAGGAGACTGACTTTCAGAGTGCAATGGCTATCCACATTCAGCTTGAAACTCTGCACATAGACAGAAACACACAGCATGACACCTCGGTGCAGAGAAATAATCTCACACTTAGTTTCTCTCTTACACAGTCTTTTCATTTCTCTTTCACTCATGCTTTCGCACGCTAACGTACGATCATTTGAAATATTTTAACTCAAATAGTTCCCCATACATATACATGTTAAGAGTTTCTCTCTGCTTCTCTGTCTACACCATTCCACCCCCAGCCCCCCCAAAAAAGTAGACATCAGTGCTGTCTCATCCCCTTAAAACAAATGCTCATAAGTCACATTAGGGGCCACTGTGCAATAGTTGAAAATGCACATAATCTCATGACACACCGGCTTCACACAACCTCTAAAGATCCTTCACACACTCTCAGACCTCAAACACACATTATTCATAAAGCACCGCTCCTCTGTGGATTGGCGCCGCTATTCTACTTCTTGCCGTATTTGTCGGAGTCAATCCCACTATCTGTGCTGTGCTGAATTATTAACAAATGACAGGCATCCCTCTAATTCATCATTTGTGGCATAAACTAATATTCAAATGGCATTATAAAACTCAAGCCATTCCTCCCACAGATGTGTCCTCCAAAATATGACCTTAAGAGCCTCTTCTATTCAGAGAGCGAGAAAGTGTTTTGGTCTTTCTTCTAGTTCTCGCTCTGTCTGTCTAAAGAGTGATACAATGGAGTACCGTCATGCCTTGCTCAAAGGATCCATCAGACGTGTGTCCCATAACTCTTGGGTGTCTGTGGTCCCCCCGAGCGCCTGTCCATTTTATCTGATGTCTCTATTTCAACTAATACACTCCCTTTTCCCCCCTACATTTCCTAAATCCTCCAAACAGCCCCCTCTGTACGTACAACTTGTGCTCCATCTCTCTGTGGGTGCTGCTGCCACAGTGCAAACTTTCATGTTGATTGGTTTTGATAATACCCAGCAGAGGGCTCTCTGGTTGCTAAGTGTAATCAAAGTGTAGAGAACATTATCCCAGTTCCTGGAGGAGAGAGGGGGAAAAGCCGAGTGCTTGAAGATGTGCAGAGGGGAGGGAGAGCCATCCCATGAGGCAGCCTGCAGTGAGGTGCCTAGGGCCATCTTCCCTTTCCATTCTCATCTCCTCACATCTCACCCGGTCCTGTTTCACACCATTACCGGCCGGTCTGATCTGGCCGGCCCTGCCATGAGAGCCTGGAGCTGCCACTGGCTATCTGAACCTCACTCCATCTCGTCCACCGTCTTCTACATAGGGAGATGTACATGGATTTTTGTGCGGATGAGACTGTATATGACTTCACTATGAATATTTGATGAATATTTTGAGTAGACGAGCACTGGACCACATTAGAAAATAATTAATTGGCTATTCAACATTTTAAATAGGGTCAAACATGTGAATGAACATTCAGTTTCAATTAATATCCCCAAAAATATAACAATGTATTTTATAGACTAAGTGAAACTGCAATGACTAAGTGAAGCGATTAGCCAGAGTAGCTTCCATCTGATACAGTCTTAAGGCACAGTCCAATATAATATTGAGAGACAAAGGCACATGTGGCCAAAAATACTAAGACACAAAGGTATTTGGACAGAAAGGCACATGGCCAAATGTAGTGGGAAACAAAGGTGCACATGGCCAAAAATGATTTGGACACAAGCCGCTCATGGCCAAGAGTACTGTGACATAAAGCTACACGGGGACCAAAAGTATTGGGACACAAAGACACACTTAACCTAAAGTATTGGGACACAAACCATATGAGCATAAGTACTTGCCACATTTCATGCACTGCCATAGTTCCTTCAGGGAATGCAGATTTTGGTCAGATTTACTTATCACAGCATGAAGTCACTATTGTTCCAGTCAAAAACCTACCATGCCCTTCTGAAAAACATGGAGAATCTGGCAAATTTCAAAAGTTAATCTCTACAAATTAAGGCATAAGCTTAGATTTAATTTAATGACAGCTAAGACTTCATTTAAAGTTGCTTTTAACATCACAAACCGGAGTATCCAGAGTAAACCCATGGGGACATGGGGAAGATATGCACACATTCATTATTAAAAATCAGGGTTAAAACAGGATTAAACCATGGCTCTCTGGAGCTATGAGACGACCTTGCTAACTGCGAGAACCACTGTTTTGTACTTGTGGTTGGTCAGCTATTTGTTCCACGTGTCTTTAGATATGCAATATGAAGTTACAGTTCTTATCTTTTAATGTTATCATATAAATCACTCTAAAAGTCATAATGTAAACTAACACTGACCTAATGTATTCCCTCAAATCTAAAAAACATGGTTAGTTACCAGCCCAAGTACTAGATAGCAGGACAGAATTGCGAGTATTGAGAATTTCCTGGTTATCTGGAAACAAACCAGGCATGTGGGGAAGTGATAGAGAGAAGACATGCCAATAGAGGAAGTGTGATGGTACGAGCAATGTGCTGCTAGGAAACTCTCAATCTGGTCCTTTATTTGGATAACAGTTTGACCACCTACTTAAGTACCATTGCATACCAGGTATACTCCTTTTTCATAATGGTATTCCCTAATGAAAGTGGCATCTTTTAGCATGATAATGCACTTTGCCACACAGCACACACTTTTTTATTTTTGCAATTTCCATCTTTTTACCCTGGCCTCCATACTTCCCAGATCACAATTCGATCAGTCATCTATGAGATGTTTTATCTATGAGAAGGTTTTATTAGTGGTGGCTCCACATTGATACTTATATATGTGCCAGATACAAGCACCTTCAGAGGTATTGTGCTGCCCAAGCCTCAATGGGTCAGAGATGTTTTGGCAGCACGCAGAGGACCAACAACATATTAGTTACGTACATATTATATTTTGCCTCTAATTATTCTGTTAAGAGAAACTGCAAACACTTTGTTATCTTTCTCAATTAGGGCTTTAAGGCAGCTTTTGTTAAGCTGCTTTGAGACAGTGCTCTGTTGTAAAATAAATAATAAACACACTGTGCAGAAGTGTGTGCACTGAAAAATAAAAGTTTGGGTTTATTTATCTTTATTTTCAAGGTATTCATTTTTCATATCCGCTAAAACAAACATGGTTCTTCTTAGCTGACTTAGATATTTGGGCCTGATTGTATACAGAGGAAGTTCTTATTGGAGCAGTAAATGAATTGTGCTTATGCTAAATGAGCTGTCCACTACTTTATGCTGCCTCAATGTAGGTTGGGAGATGGGAATGCAGCAGGCTCTGATGCAGAGATGGAGTAAGGTGGATACACTGGTGATGGATCAGCACACTCACACATCTATCACTGATGACAGACAAGAGCAAGTGTGAAGAGCGCTTATTTGTGGCTCAGGATACCAGCTGAATTGATATCCTTTACAGGCCTAAACACCTTTAAAATGCGTAAACAAATAAACAAAAGGCACAAGAACCAGATTATCTGTCACTGACTGAATATGTTAAAAAAAATTGCACACCTAAACGTGAATGCTAATACGGTCCATGTGGATAGGACATTGCATTCTATCCAATAAAAAGCAGAGAAAGATAAATTAGAATAATAAAATATTTTTCATACATTAAACCTTTAATGAGAGAAAGAAAATGAAAATCACAAAATTATATTAAAATAAGATTCTGTATGGTAATGTGTGCACCTCTAATTCAAGGTTGACTTTAGCCCAATAGTCCTTTGCATATCATTTTTATGAGATCAGTTTATATTTAATACACAGCACATATTGCCATAGACTTCTGCTGCTCTTATGTGTCATGAAGAAAGGAAAATAACCTGGAGTGCATGATCACTCTCGACACATGCAAAGTGCCCTTGCTTCTTTTCCAGCATCTCTTACCATCAGCACTCCAAGTCATACAGAAAATCTAATCTGCGCAATGAATCAAATTTGAAAAGCGAAACTGAGCCCTTCTGCTGTGTTAGTGGACTGATAATGAAAATGTATATTCAGTAGTGTCGACGCTAACACAGTACAAAGTAATGCATTACTTTAATTGAATTACATTTTCTGTAAGGAAGTAGCATTACATCTTAATCACAGTTGCTCAATTAATTGCAATTTTGTTCATTTTCTTACTTCTAGGCTTTGATGTTTACCTATATTTAGGCAAGTGAAACTGTTGACTGCAACCAAAACTTTCCTGCTGAGGACACAAGTACCAACAGTGACTCGGTTTTACTGGACTAAACAATGCCAATACATATTTAAACGTTATCAATTGATTTTATCCTGCTCACAAAAATTAAGGGATACTTCAAAATGAAATATCCCATAAAGAAATATCCCCTAATTTTTGTGAGCATTGTATATACTGTACTAATGTACTATTGTCTTTCATTTATATAATTTCTATATTATATTTTATGTTTTATATGTAGCTTCTGAATATTTCAACTATTAGTATAAACATATTTATAATGTAACTTAATTCTTACATATTACATATACAGTGCATCCGGAAAGTATTCACAGCGCTTTACTTTTTCCACATTTTGTTACGTTACAGCCGTATTACAAATTGTATTAAATTAATCTCTTTCCTCAAAATTCTACACAAAATACCCCATTATGACCATG
>JAVSBV010000147.1:6677862-6689407 GCA_033117975.1 Parotocinclus spilosoma | reverse complement strand
TAAAAGTATGAGATTTAAGGGAAAACACAAAATTGTCTAGGTGACCCCAAACTTTTGAACGGTAGTGTAACTGTACATCCTTTTTTAATTAAAGAAACCCAATGATTTGATTTAATTAAAGAAACCCAATGATTTTCTCCCAAGGTTGGGACTGTTACTATTAATAAACTACAGTAATCAGTATGCCAATTCCCCATAAACAATAGAATTACCAATTTTGTGTGTGTGTGTGTGTGTGTGTGTTTTGCAGGTTCTACACTCGCTGGAAGGAATGGGAATCCTGGTATTCTCAGAGTTTCGGCCTGCATTTCTCTCTCAGAGAAGAACAGTGGCAAGAAGACTGGGCATTCATTTTATCACTGGCCAGTCAGGTACAAATACGAACATAAAGCATACATTTTTATGATGTACCTCCTGTATACAGTCCCAAAAGTTTGGGCACCCTTGGTCAACTAATGTAATGGCCCACTAATGGGCAAGAGGAGTTAAACCTTAATATGGCATTACTGCAAAAAAATAGTTATGGGTGCTAATGTTTTTTTTCCATACTTCTAAAACTGTGTTATTTCAGAATTTAAATGTGGTTGTATTTTCTTTTTCCTCCCCCATGATAATCCTCTCATCACACCTGTCTTGGAAGCCTGGGGCGAGTTTAGAGCAGACGCATGTCTTTGTGCTGGCTCATATCCTGCGCCGTCCCATCATTGTGTACGGCGTCAAATATTACAAGAGCTTCCGAGGGGAGACGCTGGGATACACTCGCTTCCAGGGTGAGCTATAGAAATTAGATTCAAGGCTGCATTAGATAAAGATTTAAGTTACACTATAACTCATACAGGACTGTAATGTGTACAGTGGTCTTGGTGGAAAGAATATTTAACAGTAAGTGATTTAAACTTTTAAGTTCAAGTAGTAAGTGGTATTGAAGGCATTTTTTATATATACATGGCTTCATTAATGAAATGGCAAAGGCAATACGAATTGGACAGTTATCCAGGTGCAGTCAGATCTCTGTTATCCAAATTCCTGCTATCCAATTTCCAACTATACTGTCTAGGGTGTTTTATTTCCCTAGCCCGCTGTTCAAGCCACAAACTGGGATGGTGATTGTTAAGGTACTGGACTATGACTTGACTCCCTGCATTGTAAAACTGAGAGTTTTCCCTAAACCACTTTCAATTTAACTAATGTCAGACAGACTTGCTAGTGTGCCTGATTACTTGCACCACATCCCAAATATTAGCATAATAATAATTATATATATTTTAAATTAGCTCCCACTTTTTGTGTAAAACAAATTTCAAATGTCTACATAAAAACATTTCTATAAAAGCAGAAAACGACAGTAAAAGCTACTAAAATCCATATAATAAGCACAAAATAAAACAAGAATTGCTACTAATTCACTGTTTGGCTGTGTTACCTTCAAATTCCATTAGTCTCATAGTTCCAGTGCAAAAATATCAGACATGTCTTAGCTAAAGAGAGAAACTGTATGAATTACATTTTTATTTAACTTTTAAATCTTACCCGCACTGATGAAGCCCATAGTATGAGTGAAATGCCAAAATTGTAATGAGCCTAGTAGCCTTGTGTAACTTATTATTGATCCAAATGATAAGATTAATAGATGGTGTGAAAACCAGGCTAAAGGTGGGAGTGTGGTAGCCTAGTGGTTAAGGTACTGGACTTCAAATCCCACCTCTGCCACAGTTGGGTCCCTGAGCAAGGCCCTTAACCCGCAATTGCTTGGACTGTAATATTGTATTAATTGTAAGTCGCTCTGGATAAGGACATCGGCTAACTGTAAATGTAAAGTTACCCCATGCTGTCCCCTCTGCAGGTGTGTATTTGCCTCTGTTGTGGGAGCAAAGTTTTTGCTGGAAGAGCCCCATCGCCCTGGGTTACACTCGCGGTCACTTCTCAGCCCTGGTCGCTATGGAGAATGATGGCTACGACAATCGTGGTGCGGGTGCTAACCTGAACACGGACGATGATGTCACCGTCACTTTCCTGCCCTTGGTGGACAGTGACAGGAAGCTGCTGCATGTCCATTTCCTGTCTGCTCAAGAGGTGAGGCCTATGTCCTTAATCTTTTTCTGTTTCGTGCTCCTTGCTGCCTTGCCACTGGACAATTTAACTCCAGCATTGTTCACTGGTCCAGTTCCATGTTTTGGTATGTGCTTGTGATTAACAGTAACAGGATATCATGGAGGCTGGGCTAACAGCACTGCTCGTTTCTGATTGGTTGCTGTTTGTGAACACTGGTGCGGTTTGTACTAGAAAAAGCAATATGCTGTTTTCTTCACACCCTAACAACTACCAAGCAGGGAGTGTGCTTCCTCTAACTCCGTTTTCCTGTAACTCGTGCTGAGTCTTTGGGCAGATTAGTAACTATCCAGTGTCCCTCATCTGAACAAGTAAGCTCATAACTTAATCACGTCCCTCACACTTAAAATGTAGGGCCAGTTATTGTTTTGAACCCCCAAAAATCAGGCAACTTTTTTGGTTGTGCCACTCAAGAAACCTTGTAATATGAAAATCTGTGGAAGGAGCTATAGTCCAACCCAGGTATCGGAACTAGCAGTATCTGCTTTCTGTCTATATGACCTACAGTGCTGTGCAAAAGTCTTAGACCACTGTTAGATTTGGGTATTTTTTTTTGGATTAAGCTTATAATGACCATATTTAACTGATTGTTAATGAGCTCATCATACTCATGGGGAATTATTTACACTAAGTAAACAGTACTGCAGATGTAAAAAAAAAACAGGTTTAAGCAGGTGCGTGGAGTACAGAGCAAATGGCGAGATTTTCTGGTCAAAATGCATCGAAAACCGAATACGAGTTCTGAGGTGGTCGAGAACCAAGGCTCCGCAATGTAGAGGAATAAATCTTTCTGGTAGGCGTTGCTTCTGTATTATTTTATCATGAATTATAATGCATCCAGTGAAGCATGCTTGAGGCACAGAAGCAAACATTCAGACAATGTGGCACAATAACAATTACATAGTGACTGTCCTTAAGTAGCATTTTCAAGCATTTCTACTTTACTAAAGTATTTTAGTATTAATACTTGCAATTTTTGTCTTTCCCTTCACTACACTTCTCTGTAAAAAAAATATAAAACTAATAATATAAAAAAAATAAATATGTACCTGTGACTCATTCCTGATTACTCAGTACTACATTTTTGCACCCTCTGATGCTACAAACCTGTCACTTTTATAGAAAAGAACAAGACTTGTTTGAGTTCAGTGGTAATATTATGATATTAGCAACATTGTAGTAAAGTATACTGGAGCTTCAAGACACATGGTGTACTTTCCTTTGAAGTTCTGTGTCAATGTGCAACGTGTTTCCTAAAATGCAGGCACGTCTCACCAACATTATTTGGTTATGAAGGCAAAACGTTTTAGATCTACTGATTCTCACAGTAATTGTAACGATATGAACAACACTAGATTATGTACAGGATGTGTCGGATTCTGTTCATAAACAACCACTGAACAGCAGTTCTGTTATAAAATTACTACATTTTCATATAACATGACTTTTACTGAGAGAAAGCACAAAAGTCTCATGTGCCACTGTATGTAAGCTGACTAAAAGTTCACTAGCAGTATTAAGGGTTTTGGAACAGCCAGAATGATGTAGGGATTTTCCAATAAGAAATAATGGCTTTATGGGTCCGAATATTTGTTATCCAAGCCATTTTCAGGAACCATGTACATTTCAGATAAGGCCAGACTTTAATTGCTTGTTCCTCCGATGTCCCCTGCTTAAGAATTTACTGAGGGAGGGAAACAATTTTAAATAAATCTTTATTTTTCAGCACTTTTTAATTTATTGAGGACTAGGTGGAATCAATACAAGGAAGATTTTTATTTAAAATTGAAATTTATTTAACCTACAATTAAATTTAAAAAAATCAAATGAAGAATATCGTAAGCTCTCGGTATTGGTGCTGCGGATGATCCGAGAAATAAAATAAATAAATAAATAAAAAATTGTATTCTTCAAATATGATCGTCTGCGGATTCGCGAAACAAGCAAAAAAAAAAAAAGTCTGGCCTAACCGGGTTTAATTGTAGAGTGATGCGGCATCTTAAGCGTGCTTGATGTTGTATGAAACAGAATGATGACTGGACATTTTCACAATAAAACTGTGTGAAAACAATACGCAAATATAGATAAAAAAAAGACAGCAGAAAACGTGGATTGCTACCACCTACACAGCATCCCTAGTGCCACAACATTTTACATTTATGGAAATTGGCAGTAATAATGTACTTTTACCACCCTGTGGAGGGGAAAGCCATAACATTGTATATAGATCCTTAAATCCATGCACCATTTATTTAGTAGTGTTCTATATTGTTCTCTGTATATTTGCACTATGAAAGAAGTGGCTTTTAATCTCAGTGTACATGTTTACAGTGACAATAAAAGGCATTCTGTTGTATACATTTCAGACGTTTGTATGATGGACCTGATACTTTTGTTCGACCGAAGCAAAAAAATGCTTATTAAGTATTAAGAACAACACTGCAGATCAGCCAGATGAAACAGAGACCAGTTTCCCAGTTTATATAGTTATAGGTTAGAGAGAATATACAAGTATGGGGGACAAACAAAATGGTACTACTCACAATAGGACAGGCACGTATACTTGCAGGCACAAAGAAGTCTCTAAATTCATCAGTTGAGTTGGAGCAGTGTTCAATCTGAACATGAGCTAATAAGCAGGCGAGCGCATGACTGGTTTTACATCCTGCCTCTCCTCAGGGATCTGCAGTGTTCATTGGCTGTTGAGGTGACCTTGTTTATATCCGTTTATATTAATTGAAGATTTGTATTTGTTATAATAATGGATTATCAGTTTAAGTAATTAAAGCAAACATGTTGATAGGACGCTCATTAAAGAACCTAACTGTATATTAGTTTAGGCGCATCTTCCAAGGGCCAAGAGCTTGGCTGCTGCCTGTGTACAGTTTATATATTCTGCTACATTTGCAGGGTTTTTTTCTCACCTTGTGACTTGTGCAAGGTCAGTTGGTGTCTCTAAAGTGTCCCCGTGTGTGCATGTGCCCGGTTATGGACTGGTCCCCCGGTCGAGGGTGTGTTCACTCAAATAAAACCTTTGTATCCAAGTTAGGGTTCAGCCAACGTCAATATGAACTGACTTTAGTAAGGAGAAAAAAAGAGATCTAGTGACTGATTGGTCAGGATCTCTCGCACCTTTTTATATTTACGGCATTGTCCAGGGTGACTTGTTACAACTTCGAGGGTTTTTCTTTCAAGCTTAAAACTGTGGGACTTGTCACGGCTATCACTGGTTTAGATTAAGCAATGGGTCTGCATGGTCCTTTTCTGAGCCACCCATTTTTAAACATGCTGTGCTAAATAAACAATGGCAATGGTGTTGCCAGATGAAATGTCGTCTGTTCATCCATCAGATGGGGACCGAGGAGCAGCAGGAGCGCCTGCTGAGGCAGTGGCTGGACTGTTGCGTGACAGAGGGCGGAGTCCTGGTGGCTTTACAGAAGAGCTCGAGGAGGCGGAGCCACCCCCTCGTCACACAGATGGTGGAGAAGTGGTTGGATGGCTACCGGCAGCTGGGCACCTGCCCCGCCCTTTCAGACGGAGAGGAGGAAGAGGAAGACGAAGACGAGTGAAGATGCTCGTTACGTAGTTGACTCGGTGCACTTTTGACACTTCCTTGCAGAGAACACAAGCATACACTAATATACCCTTATTTAATCCCTGTCATTTACACACATGCACCATCTTTACCAGGCTCGAGAAAACAAACCAGCGGTCTGTGTTCTTGCTGCAAAACCAATTTGGGGCCGTGTGAAATAAAGCAATTTAGGTTATGAATTGTAAAAACCTTACAGAGTATGTCCTTTTTGTTTTACCCCAGTTATATATATATATATATTTAAAAAAATCTACTTTTGCTAGAGGACATTAAGAGAAAAGATTTCAATGGGTCTATCAAGGGCACTTAGGCACACGTGTTCATTTTTTAATTGCTTCATTTCCCTTTTTAAAATGTATTCCCAATGCCTATCATACACGGAGTCCTTCACCCGAGACGTATTTATTTATCCGTTTGATAGTTTGTGAGCGGTAGAAATGAATTTCACTGTGTAATGTTTGGTCCTCTTATTTGCAAGAGGAACTGGAGTGCATCGTTTGATACAGATGGGAGGGTCTAACATCAGTGCCCTGTTCATGCATGAGAACATGAACAGCCAGTTAAAATCAATTGAAGCCTTCTGTTAAAGCAGGGGCTACACTACATGTACTGTATACTCAGTCCGTGTTTCTAAACACTATGTAACACGTGTTTTACCACAGTTCTGTTTGCAGTTCAGGTGTTCTGATTTTTTTTTTTTCCCCCCTGATATCCGTGTTCATATTACATTCAAAGACTTGACTGAAACCAAAAAGTAAAAGTTGGTCTGTAGGCTTGCAGTGATGAGAACTAATCGTTTGGTTGTATTCACCCCTCGTGTGGCTGTGTTCAGTCTAGTCCGTTACCTAGTTTTGAAGACGCTCTTGTGCTCTTGTTTTTCCGTTTACTTAACTGTCAGACAACAGTGTCTAATCTCTGGCATGTACTGTCTCTCTCTGATGTGCTGAGGTGGAGACCAAATCCTTGAAGGCTTACATGAATGTCTAACATGAAGATTCTTTAAAACGTTTTGTTTTTAAAAGAAGTGTATGTGGTCTTAACACATATACCCATCATCTGTGTCAAGATTGTTTTTCTTTTTTAAGTGTGTTTCAGGTCCCTGCAACAGGAATAAATGTTTTATAAATAATTCCTAAATGAAAACAACAAGACATTGAATTGCAACTTTATAAAGAACATGCTATTGGTTGAAATTGAATACTCTTTATTTGCAGGAAGCAGAAATGACAGCCAACTCGCACACAAATGTAAGTTAGAAAAAAAACAAAACAGGAAAACAAGTACTTTCTGGATTGTTGGGCTCATTTGGGAGTTACTGGATTAAAGGTAGAGACCCTCTGGGGTTCCTTCCTGTTTCTTGTATAGGACGTTCTCTTTGGACTTCTTGAAGTCCTCGTTTGTAACTTTCATCCTCCTCTCTCTCAGGGCCATCAGCCCCGCCTCTGTGCAAATGGCCTGAGAAACAACAAACACCTTTATTATAACCTAATTACACATTAAGAATAGAAATAGCCACTTTATTAGGTACACCATTAGTACAGGGTTAAACTCACTTATGCATTCATTCTTTGTGGCAAATATTTAACAAGGTTTAAACATTCGGTAGAGATTTTGGTCCATAGTGACATGACGGCGTCACACTGTTGCGGCAGATTTGTCGGCTGGGACTGTGGTAGTCTAGTGGTTAAGGTACTGGACTCTGGACCTAAAGGTCCGGGGTTCAAATCCCACCTCTGCCAAGCTGCCACAGTTGGGTCCTTAAGCAAGACCCTTAACCCACCATTGCTTGAATTGTAAGACTGTATAAGTTGTAAATCGCTCTGGATAAGGGCGTCTGCTAAATGCCGTAAATGTCGGCTGCACATCAACATAACGAGTTCACTGTATACAAATAGCCACAGTCACAATCTCAGGAGATTCGTGTTGTTGAAGGACGGCAGTGTGAGATGATCTGAGCTTTGACATGATGCATTATCCTGCTGGATGCAGCCATCTGAAGGGTACACTAGGCATTAAAGGATGGACATGGTCCACTGTTGCATTTAAACAATGCTCAGGTGGTATTAAAGGGCCCAAAACAAAGCCAATAAAATGTCCCTCACACCTTTACATCACCAGCAGCCTCAACTGGCCGTACAAATCAGAATAGAGCCATGATTTTAGTGTGTTTGTGCCTAATTCCAATCCTACCATCTGAATGTTGCAACAAAAACCAAGACAACAGACTAGGCAAAGTCCATCTTCTATTGGCCAATTTTAGTGAGCTTATGCAACCTGTAGCCTCAGGTGCCTGTTGTTAACTGACAGCAGTGATACGCAGTGTGGTACGCTCTGTCGCAGTGGCCCACGTGTTAAGGTTCCATGTGTTGTGCACTCAAGAGCTGCTGTTCTGCATCAGCCATCGGTTGTAATGACTGACTGTTTGATTTGCTGCTGCCTTTCTATCAGCTCAAACCAGTCTAGCCATTCTCCTCTGACTGCTCACATCAACAAGGCATTTGTTTATTTCTTTTATTTTTATGCTCACTGGATCTTTCTCTGAAATCCCTAGAGATGACCGAGTGAAAATCTTAGTAAATCTCAGCACTGTCTGAAATACTAAAGACCAGCCTGTCTAGCACTAACAACCATGCCACATTCAAAGTCACTTAACAACTTTCTTTCCTATCCTGATGCTTGGGCTGTTTATATGCATCAAGTTGCTGCAGTGTGATTGGCTGATTAGATATTTGCGGTGTCAAACAGGTGTACCTAATAGAGTGGCCAGTGAGTGATTTTTATACCAGTGTCAACATTAAACCGACTGTTTAGAATCAATAAGCCTGTAGATACTGAAAGTTCGCATTAAAAAAGTAGCACCAACCATTTTAACATGAATAAAGGCTCGGGAGCTTCTGCAACTACATAACATAAAACAGGAGTTGTTAGTCACATTATTTATTAAAGTTTAATTTGACTTGGGGCTAAACTATTTCACTGCTCGCAGGGAGCGGAGAAAAACGCAGATAGTCAAACACAACACTCTAAATTGTGCATATGGTGTTTAAACAGCACCATCAATGGAGAGGGCAAAGACGGCACAGTAAAGCCGACATGGGGCTGTGCTCAAGAAGCCTATAGTAAAGCGGCAGATTAACAGAAAAAATTGTGTCTCCAGAGTTATCAGACAAGCACTTTGTAATAAGTGTTCATTTAAGGTACACATCATTCAGGAACTTTAAACAAATATTCAGCCTTTGTTGTTTCGGCTCAGTGTGGTTGGCCATGCAAATTATTAGTTTCTTATGTTCCTGAGTACACCCCTAAGTAAAAATGGCCAAAAAATGCATTATTTCAAGCACTGCTTTAAGTCGCTTGGGCATGGAGTTCAATAGAGCATCACATGTGGTAACAGTAATCCTCTTCCACTCCTCAATGATGACATCAGGGAGCTGGTGGATGTTAGAAACCGTATGCACCTCCACCTTCCATTTAAGAATGACTCACAGAAATGCAACAGGGTTTAGATCTGGAGACATGCTTGACCCTCAGTTTCTTTAGCAAGGCAGTGGTCTTTTAGGTGTTTGGGGTCGTTATCATGTTGGAATACTACCCTGCAGACCAGTTTTCGAAGGGAGTTTCCAAAGCACGTTCTGCTTCAGTATGTCACAGGACATGTTAACATCCATGGCTCCCTCAGTGACCTGGAGCTCCCCACAGCCAGCAGCACTCATTAAGCCCAAACCATGTCATTCCCATCATCAAGTTAGACTGTAGGCAAGACGCTCATCTTTGTACTTCTCACCTGGTGGATGTCACATGCTTGACACCATCTGAACTAAATAGGTTTATATTGATCTCATCAGACCACAGGACATGGTTCCACTAATCCGTATGCTTAGTCTTCAGCAAACTGTTCTTGTGCATCTTCTTTAGAAGAAACCGCCTTCTGACAAGACAGCCATGCAGACCAGTATGATACAGTATGCAGCATATGGACTGAGCAAGGACAGGCTGACCCCCCACCCCTTTAACCTCTGCAGCAATGCTGGCAGCATTCAGTCTATTTTCAAAAGCCAGTCTCTGGATAGGAGGCTGAGCACGTGCACTCAACTTCTTTGATAGACCATGGTGTTGTTCTGAGTGAAACCTGTCCTGTCCTGCTGCAGCTCACTTTCAGGGTGTTTTCAATTATTTTCATAGCCTAGGCCATCCTTATGTAGAGCAACAATTCTTTTTATTTATTTTTTTTTAACATCTTCAGAAGGATTTTTTGCCAGGAGGTGCCATGTCACTTACAGTGACCAATATGTGAGAGTGAAAACCCCAAATTTAACAGGCCTGTTCCCAACTAACTGTTACACTAACGAATCCCAATATTGCCTTTTTCTTTAGGGGTGTACTCAGTTTTGTTGCTAGTGGTAATGGCTGTGTTAAGTTGTGTGGCATGCACAGCAAAATTATACTGTTATACAAACTGTAGACTTTACACTGTATCAAAGTGTCGTATCTTCATAAATGTGAGGGTGTGTACTCACTTTTGTGAGACACTGCACCTCTAACATAAGAGTTCAAAGAAAATGCACCCATTCAAGTCATCATTAATTATACTTGATCAGGAATGAACCTCTAAAATTCTAAATCACCTCACGCATTTACCTTTATGTCAGCGCCTGAAAGGTCATCTTTGGCCAGTATGAGATCATCCAGGGTTACGTCATCTGCCAAGGTCATCCTGCTGGTGTGAATCTGGAAGATTCTGCGCTTGGTTTTCTCATCTGGCAACGGGAATTCTATCTTCCGATCAATACGACCTGTAGGAACCACACACAAAGCATTTAGTCTTTATAAATCATCATGCTTTCATGAGAGCTTCAGTTAAAAAAAAAAAAAAAAACCCTAACTCAATAAGAATGTATCATGATCCCTGCTAAGAGCCAGCAGAATGCAGTGAATGTGAAATATGAGCTTAGTAATCAACCTGGGCGGATGAGGGCAGGGTCCAGGGTCTCTATCCGGTTGGTAGCCATGATTACTTTAACGTCACCACGAGAGTCAAATCCGTCCAGCTGGTTCAGTAGTTCGAGCATAGTCCTTTGGATCTCCCTCTCTCCCCCGGAGTTTGAATCATATCTATACAGAGGACAGGGCAGTTTGTTATCAAAACAAGTTATGTGAGCATTTTGTAGAAATATTCCTAAATAAAATGTCCATTTTAGAAAGTTGGACTGGTTATTTGGATGGGGCATGGCTGCATTTTGACTGCATTTCTCCTCAATGCTAAAATTCTCATATCTGGACAATAATAAGATTTGCCTCACACTTAACTAACTGATAATAAGGCCATATAATATAATATTTGATGGCCATACTGTCATTAACCAATAAAGGCATAAATACTCCACAAGACCTCTAAAGGAGTATGGGGGTAGATGATGCAAAGATGATATCAACAGGTATATTTCATGAAGGTTGTGAGGTGGAGACTCCAAGGACACATCCCACAGATACTCTGATTATCTTATTGAGATCTGGTTAACTGAGGCCACATGAACACCTAGAACTCAACAATTTCCAACCATTTGTTACACTGTAGTGGGGTGCATTATCCTATCATGTAAGCCACTGCCATGGATTTACATGGTGTACAAAAATGTTTAGGTAACATTCACACAAATGCCATGACCAAAGACATTGCTCAGACCATCATACTGCAAATGTTTTTCACGTTACCTGTTAATTGTTTTAATGAAGTGTTGGCTGATTGGGGTAAAATTAAACCTTATATTTCTCACACACACACACACACACACACACACACACACACACACACACACACACACACACACACACACACACACA
>JAVSBV010000147.1:6656915-6669960 GCA_033117975.1 Parotocinclus spilosoma | reverse complement strand
ATAAAAGTATGAGATTTAAGGGAAAACACAAAATTGTCTAGGTGACCCCAAACTTTTGAACGGTAGTGTATATATTTTAATTAAATATTTTTTAACCATTATTTTGAATTTATATTGAATGTTGTATTGAATTACAAATTACAGTCTCTAGAAAGATACACAATGGCTTTAGGCAGCATTTATACATCTGAGACTGTATATAAAGAGAAAAAGACATTAAAAGAGAATAAAGTATATGTATTTAAATAGAAATAAAACTGTAAACTAAAATATACATGTGTAAATATATACATACCCACATACATACACACAAAAATAATCATACAAGAACTAGACAGTAACTCCACAAGTTGAAATGCAGTGTCAACGCGTACCATACACTTTCACATAAGAGTTCATAAAAAAACGAAAACTATAGTGGGGTACATAGAACATAGTAGAAGTAAAAATAAGAAAAAAAAAATTAATTAATTAATTTTATATATATATAAATAAAAGTTCCATGAAGCCACCAATTGTGGGTCGGCGGAGAGGGATGTTTCCATCTTAAGAGTATGGTGCGTCTAGCCAGTAGGGTGCAAAATGCTATGACCCGTTGGGCTGAAACTGGCAGCTGACAATCCAAGGAAACCCCAAACAGCGCCACAACAGGGCACGGATCCAGAATGATCTCCAGAGACCAACGCAGTATTTTTCATCTTTGTATCTTTTGTAAAACACCAAAAACAAAAACAGACATTTCTTTCTGCCTTTCAAGCATAATTTTTTTTTCTGTCTGCAGGTGTAACAAGGGTCCGCTCATACTAGTTTTCTTAGAATTCAGTTAAAGCCACTGGACTGTGATCAGCGCATGCCTGTAATATAAAATTCATTAATAAACATAATATACTTTTACTCACCCCCTTCTTTCTCGGTCTGCAAAGCTGCAGCCTGGTTCATGTAGAAGACACCCATCTCATTGCGGATGTTGCCAAGGCGTTTCAGTACCTGAGCCAGTTTCTCTGGGCCCAGGTGCTTCAGAGGCTCAGAGGTTAAAAGGTCATGAGCTGCTTCGTAACATTTACTGCTGACAAACAGCTGGTACTCTGGATCAGTGGCCAGGTCAGTGGCCATATTGAAGGCTGTGAAACACACACACACACACGACATTCTGTCATATGGTCACAGACAAAAATAAGGGTTTCTCGTGCATAGACGTTATTAATATAGCAAACTCTCACGACCAAGCAAAATACCACTGCATCTGTTAAACAAGCTGTGTCATTTATGAAAATTTACATAATTAAACAGAATCCAACAAAATGTGCTCTTATGACCCTGTGTAATGGAAAGCCATAACACTTTAGAGGATGACGTGATGGACCTGATGTTGCTCTTTGACCAAATCCTAAAGTGCATTGCTGGACAGTATTCCAAAACATAGAAGATCAGCCAGATGAACCAGAGACTCAACGAGTGACTGTGAACCAGTTTATAGAGTTATAGGTAAGAAAGAATATATAGTTAGTGGGCGACAAATAAATGAGTTCTACTTAAAAATAGGACAGATACATACACTTATTTGTAACAAGTTGTAAATGGCATACATAAGTAGCAGAAAGCCTTACTCACAAACGCAAGTAACCTGCACAAAAAAAAGTCTCTAAATACATCAACAGAGTTAGACCAAATGTGAGATAATCAGCAAGGAAGCATTCAACCAGCTTAGTAAGTGTAAGCAAGTTAGTGAGCTTTCAAGGGAATGACAGAATAAAGATAATAAATATATATGATTGGATTGCTAAACTAGTGCATGTCTGTATCTCAGATATATATGCATGCCACTGCAAAATTGTATTAGGAATTTAATTTGAACAAATATTTATTTGAATATTATATGGAACGCATGAACACAGACATTAATGTTACTTTGTGGATTTAAAATATTAGAAAATAAATCCTACATTACAGAAGGATACCTTGACAGGAGCTCTCACGGTGCAGACAGTGGAGGATCTCCTGGTCGTCTCTGGTTTGGTAGCTGTACTCCTCCAAATATGCAGCTCTATTTGAAGCGTTCTGGGCCAGCATCAGCTGCACATCTCCACACAGAGACAGACACTGACTGTGGAAGAGCAGCACGGATGGATGCAGCCCACTACTTATAGCACAGTACGCGTCTACGCTCAGAGAGGGAAAGAGAGCGCAATGTCAAAAACACCATTAGTATTACTATATTAATAATACTGAATAGGCCAAAATAATAGAATAACAGTATAATAAATAATAAACCACTCAATAACAACTGTGCTGGCATCAGTGTTTTTTCTCACCGTGACACTGTAGAGCTAGTTTGACGTAACGCAGGGAACGGCCATACTTGAGCAGGTGGGTCGCAGCCTCAGCCAGAACATAGTAGGCTTTTGAGGCCTTCAGAAAGAGCTGCAGCTTCATCTGGTGCTGCCAGGAGCCGGGCAGCATGCCTGAACGCATGGGCAACTTCCGGCCCTCAGCACACAGCGGTGCTGAAAATAAGCAAATGAAGAACAGTTACCAGTAACACCCTCAGAGGAAACAACGAAGCAGAAGCACAGCACATTATGAAACAGAAGGTATAAGAGTAATTCTGACCTCTGTCTAGGAGCAAAGCAATTTCTTTTTCCACTGCTCTGGCTCCACTTTCTTCATACTTCAGTGGGATGGGAGTGTTAGGGTCAGCTGCTGGGAGATCGCTCTCTTTCTTTATACTACTGTCCACTGCTTTTAGTCCCTAAAATATACATAGAAACAAAAACACTAAAGGCAAAATAAACACAAAGTTTATTATCTCAAAGGGTTGCAAGGTACTTCAGCGCTTAGCACAGTCACCTCACAACTCCAGCATCCTGTGTTTGATCCCGACCTGTGTCTGCATTCCAAAGACATGCATGTTAGGTTAATTGGTGTTTCTAAAGTGCCTTAAGTGTAATTGTGTGTGCAAATGGCCTATGAAAGATTGGCACTAGTGTTGTTTCTGCCTGGTGCTGCCTGCAAGGGACAGGCTTTCCTGTGACCCTGACCAGGATTAAGTGGATTAAGAAATGAATGAATGAACAAACAAACGATTATCGCATGAAAACAGTACATGTTAAGCTCTGATATGTATGTATTAGATGTCTTCACTCAAAAGCTGACGTTGGACGTAGGAGACCGGAGCGAATTAAAAGGGACAAATTACAGCCAGGCTACTGGGTCAGAAAGTCCCAATTACAAGGCTGTTATGCCAGCCATGGTTAGTATTTGCCGAAAGTGGTCTGATGAGGGATGCATCTGGGCATCTCTGATTAGTGCATTGGCAAATAGGCATTTCCTGATTCTGACTATGTATGTGTCACTGTACAAAACGTGATTAACATAAAAATAAAGATCACATTATGAAGTTACATAGGAAAAGGCCAGGTAATGGATATGAAAATATTCCAAACAACATTATGAACTCACATGATTTCAGTGTCTTACACGTTCTTTCATAAACACTGCTGAAGTCAGTTTCATGTTTGGACAAAATAATGGTCTTCGATGCTTATCAATTGTGTTACAATTCAGTTTAGGTAACACTCCTCGACATATGACAGAATTCATAGCTAAACGCCTCCCAAAATATATATATATTTTTTTGTTTTAAATTAAACATAACCATAAATTACTAATTACTAATTATTTACTTACTTACAATTACTTACTAATTAATAAAAAAATAAAAAATAAAAAAATCATCAAGGAGTTGGAAACGACTGAAACTATAATTGTATTAATGATACATGCAAGTGATTACAATATTAGAGCAAAGGGATAAGTTTATTGGGGAAAACTGTCATTTCTGTATTTAATGGAGGCTCTAGTTCCTGTTATAAGTCTTGAATCATCTGAAGTCTTAAGTATCCTCTGAGAGACTTTTTACAGGGTAGCAGGGGGAGGATATTAACACCCTCTTGTGACAAAACCCAGAGTCTAATCAGACCCCACCTGTAATGCTAAAGTTTTACATTTATTATTTAAGAAATCAAACGTTATTGCACATTTTTACAGCTGTGTTCTCACCTTTAACACATAGCTAAGGACGAGTCTACATTTCTCCTCTTTATCTTGAGATACAGGATATGAACAATTGGGCTGGTAAGGAAATAGAAATACAGACGATTAGACAGGATAAACACATAAAACTTCTCAAATATGAATGATTATTTAACTAGTTGGAATTTCAAACAATGATCTGTTTATATTACTTATTTCTATAATTGTGTTATTTTTAACGTTCAATGTGTAGACATTACTGAGTCGATGACATTTTACCTGGTCAATGATACAATATCCAAGCAAGTTAAGCAATTTCTATAGATTCTTTCTATAAAGTCTTAAATAAAAAAGTTGCTGTTTTCTATAGAGTAATGGGTTTAAATGTGCATTTTTTTTCCTGCCATAAATATTATTTTTCATACTTTGTTGTGTTTCATATTTTTTGATTCATGTTTGTTTTAATTTATATATTTATTTATATACATTTATTTATGTACTTACTTTGCATTAAACACTCACTACACATCAAAATGAAATATTCCCTGATTTTTGTGAGCAGTGTACATTATGGCCCATGTTTCTCTCAAAGTTTTCAAATATTTTAAAGTTGGCACTAAATTCTTCACATGAAACCGCTGGCTATGTGCAGCTAGCAAAGCATGTTTATCTTTATATTCCTTTGTGTGCGTATCATTAAATGTGTTCTTGTGACTGAAGAACGCCAATGTTGTGCATGTGCTGGGGAGTTTAGGCTTTAGATGCGGTGCATATTCTACTTTTCCACTCATATTCAGTGGCACCACTGACCTATTTACGTATATTTTGTGCAGTTTTTTTTGTTAAAATACCCTTTACTGCTCACAAAAATTAGGGGATATTTCATGACACTTTTTAAATATCCCATAATTTTTAAGCAGTAAAGGGTATTTAAAAAAAAAAAAAAACTCTTCAAATGATTTTATTGTGTATTACATTTCAGCAGCACAAAAAGCTTATGTGACTATTTGTAACGTTGGGTATCAATCATAATGATCAACAATCTGTTTCACAGAACGTAACGTAATCACATGCATTCCTGTATTTGCATAGTTTTTAGAAAATATTAATAAAAGTATTATTAGCCTAAGTGATATTACTTTTTCCTGTGGAGCCTCATTTTTATCAGTAAAACAATGTTAGTTGCGTTCAGCGAATGACCATACAACAAAAATAATTTAATAATAATGGTAATATTAAATATGAAAATGATTCTGTGATGTTTTTTGCCAGAAGTCCAAATGAAAAGCAGAAAGGACATGATAAAGGGCACATGTAGATGTAGAAAACATACTCGGATATTGTGAGTGGACTTGTACTTTTCTGGGACAGACAGCTCCTCCACAGATCGAATGACAGCCACTGCTTTGCAATCCTCCGGGGGTTCTGACGACATGCTGTATGAGCAGCTGTCTTCATCCTCATCCTCCTCATCCTCGCTGTAGCTGTCCTCAGAGCCGCCGCTGCGCAGAGACTCTGCATTGCCCTCCTCCTCTTCACTCGAGTCATCCATTTGGAATAGCTCTGACAGCATGTAGTGAGCTGAGGCAATAATCTAGACAAGAAGTGAGGGCGGAGTATTAATGAAAGGCAAGCTGCAGTGACCTTAGATAGGAGGAAGATGAGAGAGTAGGTAATCACCTGGGTGTATTTCTCCTCATCCAGCAGTTTAACACAGTTAAGCAGCAGAGTTCTGATGGTCCCATAGTGTTTGCTGTTTTGGCTCTTTTTCAGCATGTTGCTGGCTACCCTGATATTCATAACAACAAAACTAATGGTGTAACTAATCAGATAAGCAATAAAGGTTTATTCACAATGTAACAAAGACTTGTAAAATATTGACATCTGACATAATAAACATTTCCTCCACACAACCCCCCACCTCGAAACTTGGTAGTAATAAGAAAACCCTTATCCATACAGAGAGAGACACAGAGACAGAGACAGAGAGAGACACCCAGAGACAGAGAGAGACACACAAAGTAATACTTACTTATAGAGCAGCACTGCCACAGGTAGCGTAAAAGGGTTCTGGCATTTCTCTTCAGGATCCTCTTCACACAGAGTAGTCAGATCATACAGCTTTACAATGTCACTCCCACTGGCTAAAAGAGAGGAGTGAAGAAATTGCTGTTAGATCAAAGGGAAAGACATCCAAAAGTTGAAAAGTGGATGGATTGTGAAAACCAAATATTCACTATTCATCTCAGCAGATACTGCATCTGAGTGAGAGATACATTTTGATTACACACAGGTGCCCGACGGATAAATCTCACCTTTAAACAGCCAGTAGGTGTGCCCTTCTTTGGTACAGTTAGACTTGAGAAAAGAGAGAATGTTCTGTGCAATGTCCTTTACAACTCGAGTGGAAAATGTTGAATTCTCCAGATCAGGGATGTCCTCAGTCTTTATCATTTCATATTTCTGTAAAAATCAACAAAGAGAGGTGGCTTCACTAGTTACATCAATACCTCTTAGACACATGCATAGTGGGGCAATTAAGAGCAAGTAATTAACTTAATTATTTCATTTTTAAATATCTCATAATTTTTGTGAGCAGTGTATCTAAGTCCAAGCTCAAATTGAGCGACCGTCGCAAGGAAAAGCTCTTAAAACATAAGGAGGACACTTTGGGAGGACCAAGACAGAAAGAAGGAAAAAAAGGCCCAACCTCCTTGGGCAGCTTAAATGATACATATTGATACATGAACAAGTCAGGCTCTGGAGGCAACCCACATGCAGAAATATGAAGCCACTGACAACCCTTTCTTACACAACACATTCAATGGAATCAAATTGCTAACCTAAAGTCACATTACTGTGTAATGAATGGTGACTCAGAATTTGCATGGACATAATAATGTGAGATGGTGGGAGTAGATTTTGGCATAATCATGGCTACTTTTGTCTGGATGTGTCAGCTGATATGTACTTGTGTAAAAAGGGAGGGTGTGGCTTAAAGTGAACTTATGTGTGCATAATTAGTAGGTAGATGCAGTACCTGAGGTAAATTGATTTAATGCAATATTTACCTGCACAATTCCATTAACATGGAAACACATCACAAGCTCTGGAACATTGCACATCAGATTGTCCAGCCAGTAATCGATGCCAGTGAGAATGTTGATTGGTTTGTTGTTATCTCTTAATAGAAAAATGACAAATATTTAAGCATGCTGACCAATTTCAACAAATTAGGTGTGATAACATGGAGTGAATAATGGATATCTCTAACATTATAAACAAACGTGATAATCCAAAAAAACATAAATCCATATAAATCAAGACTCTGACCTGAGTCGGAGACTGACTGCTGGGTACCGGCCTCCTCCAAAGATAGGCATGTTGGATCCCACTAGCATATGGATGTCTTCAAATGTCCAGAGGATGTTCCGTACAAAGTCATTTTTTAAACCCTGTATTTATAAGAGAAAAATACTAGCATAATATTTATACGCATGCACTGTTCAACATCCATCAGAGCCATGTTCTCTTTAGTCTTATATATAATAGGAAATAAAAATATGGCTTTTAATTCTGGATGTTACAGTCGTAAACAGCTGGTTACGTAAACAGCCAATTGATACTAACGACATTGCCAGTAATGGGCTTGCTTGCTTATTAGCTCATGTTGGTCTACAGACAGTTCTAACTGTGGGGGAAAAGGACACCTGAATGCCATATTTATGTTCTGTATACATTTCATCAAGATCAAGAAATCCAAACTGAGTAACTGATGCAAGATATTAAAAAAAATGGTACATGCTACCCAAATAAAGTTAAAGTTAAAGTGTCTTAATTTATTTCAGGCTACGCTGAAACTTCCACCTGCAGCCAAGTTATGGTGTTCAAAAACCAACTCGGTTGTGTTTGGAGACTTTTTTGTTGAGTCTCAATGCTTTTCCATACACAGTTCATAATTGTACATTTTTCTAAAATTACTGTAAATCTCCAGACATTAAAAAAGGTTTGTAATATGTATAGCACATTAGACATCAGGTATGATCGCATTAGGGATGCTTTGCAGATAATAGCATTCCACTTATGCTTACAGTGGTATCTGTGACACATTTAGATACCGTTTTCAAGCCATGTATTGTGAGAATATCCTTTATGTTTAAAATACAGTAGCCTAAAAAGATTATGGTAACGTGATTATGGTAACGTCTGGCCAACTTCCATTTCTCTTAAAGTCCTGTTTCACAGAATGTGGATGTTCAACAGGGCAGAACTATAATCAATACATCCAACAGACACCATTCTGTATACCACAGTGCATGCATCTAAGCTGGGTTTTAACTTATGGTTGGTGTGACAGAGACTCAAGGTTCGACTTAGGATGTACCACAGAGATCCCAAGTCGGGCTATGACTCAGTAAACTCGAGTTACCAGCTCTGCTGCATGTAAAGACTTATAGTTAGCTGTTTGAGAGTGTTGGATTAAAATTTGTAACCCAAGCTTACCTGGCTGTTCTGTCCCTCATTGAACAGCATTGGTAGGTTCTGCTCTTTAGGAACTGAGGTCACATGTCCAAGACCATAAGCATTTTCCATTCATTCCTAGGAAGTAGCGCCAGGTCAAGTCAAGTCGTGTTTATTTATATAGCGCTTTTTACAATAAAGCATTTACTCAAAGCAGCTTTACAACATTATTATCTTAAAGGGTCAATCGCAAATTGAGCAACCCTAGGGTGACAGTGAAAAGGAAAAAATCCCTAAAAGTTGTAGGGAAGAAACCTTGGAAGGACCAGGGCTCAAATAGAGACTGATCCTTCTTGGGTGGCCTAGATGTTAACTGTAATAGTTGTGTTCGTATTTATAGTAAAATTAAATAATAATTATAAATAATAATGATAATAAAAATAAATTGTATATGTATATATGTAAATGTAAATATATATTTATAATTAAAAACAATACCTCTTTGGGTATTGTGGTCTTGGCTGACTCAGAGGTGGAGCTGTTGAATGTAGCAGGCCAGGACGGGCCATATTCTGTGCCAGCACAAGCCTCCTCTGCCTCTGCACAGTTATTGGAGTGGGAGGGTACAGGCTCTGCAGCACCATCTCCATTTATACTAAAACACAGCACAGTCTTCTGATTGTGAGATTGTGAATGATAAAAAATCCAATACAACCTAGTATTAATGTGTGTGAAAGCTCACCTGTAATAAAGGAACTTGGACAGGATGGCCTTTTCATACCAGTGCTCTTTACTTTTCTTCTTCCTCTGCCACTTCTGGTCAATGAGACGCTGATAAAACTCCTTCAACCATGTCCAGTCACCAGTCTACAAAAATGAGAAAACCAGTTAAACAAGACAAAATTTGTATGTTCTGGGTTTTGAGCTCCTGATCACTAGAATCTTTTTGTAGATTAAACATTTTTTGTTTTGTTTTGTTTTCCACCATATTTTAAATTTACTAGTTTATCAGACAACACAGAATTCTTGGACATCCAAAGCATGACTGGGCTTGCCCGAAGTGTACATTCTATGCAATGTTGTCTTAGGCATGCTTAGTCAGGTTAGATGCTGGCAAACAGGCTACAAAAAGCTGATTACATTTACAAAAGATATTTGAAAACATTCTAGTTCTTAAGCAGATCAAATACCAAGTATACTTAATGATAGAGTTTACTGTCGTCAGAAATATGTGCTTTTTACAACAGAGCATTATTTTCTAAGCCTAAGGTGACAGTGGAAAAGGAAAACTATTAAATGTGAAGAGGAATAAACCCTAAGAGGGTTTTTGAAATGGAGGCAACCTAACTGGGGAGTTTTAAATTCAAGAAGCAAACTAAATTACTTAATTATTATATTAAAAAATATAATGTGTTAAATAATATTTTAACACAGAGAAGCTAAACAAAACAGTCTTATAAAGAATAAAATGTATATAATTAATAAAATATAATAACATACAATAAAGTCAGTGGCAAACTTGGGGAAAGTTTTACCAGGAATTTGCAATATGTCAGCATCATTATGCGATTAAACATAATGTGATTTAAGTTGGTTAAATTAATTCATACATGACAGAGGAATTAAAAAATATTTTGTATACAGCTTGACACTGTCTATCAAACTCCCTTTTTTTAAAAAATGGTGTACCGTTTTATGGGTTTATGAGACAAAAACTTACCTGTTGTAACTGTTAACTGATACCCACAACTACAGAGGTAAATGGAAAGATAGGTAATATTCTTACTTGTGATGATCTCATAAACAGCTCTTGGATGTCAAGTTCGTCCAGCAGCAGAGTCCTCCCCACTCTATGCACAGCCATGCTGACATGAGACTTACTGTATGGGATCTTTAGCAGCTTCTTTATGTTCTATCAAAGACAAGAGAACACCTTTACTGCTGTCTATCCCTCCTATAATGACCTCTGAGTAAGCAACAGTCTCTACAGGTTGCTAAATGTTGGACAAAAAATGATAAAAAATGAAATGAATAAATAAATACACACCTCCGAGTCAGACACCACATCTACATCATTCCCGATGGAGTCAATAAAGTCGTAGGCCATCCCAAAGCTTCAAGGACAAAATGAGATACACCCCATGAGAGGCAGATGTAAGGGTAATTTTAGGTTTTACTGTATGTTCATGTGGATAACAAAGCAGATTAGTATACAATATTAAAGGAAGCTTAATTAAGTGCATAGTAGAAAGATGCCTACAATAATCTTAAATTAAACATTTGAGAAAGATATGCTATTATTTCTCAAACAGCCACTCAAAATACATCATGACATTTTGCTACTTCAAGATTCTTGCTTGAGAAAGACTTCTAGTATTATGCAAAAGTTTGGGAATGCCTGGTCAAAATGCACGTTTTGTTGACTTGAAAATACATTAAGACAAAGAAAAGAATAAATATAAAGAGATGTACTCAGCCATCAAAAAGTGCAGTTTCAGGAAAAAGACAGAATCAAAAGAGATGCCAACATTGGTAATGACAATAAAAGTGCTTGCCAAACAGAAATGGTCGATATTGGTTGGATCAGGGGCATGTGAGGGAGTGTAAAAATAATGTTAATGCCAATAGAAATTGCTGCTTGTTATACATTTCTCTCCTGCACCAGTCAGCACAGATGTGCACACTTTGAGCAGCAGATTAACACCGAACATGTGGGCCACGTGGGAAAAAAAAAAAAAGTTAATCAAAACACACAAACGAAAACAGCAAATTTAGAAACCAGAAATACATTTAGCTTTTACTTCATTGTGCTAATTTTTTTCTGTTTTGCGCAAAACTTTTCATTTCAGCACATCACTAATAAATACAAAATTTAACTAATCTTGTCTAATTAAAAGATTTCTAATCCTTACACGAATCACTGGAATGGTGATCCAACATCTGCACATGGCAGATTTTGCTTTTCAATGTTTTTCCATACATGAACAGGAGTAAATTTTAGTTAACAACATTGCATTTTTTATTTGTTTTCACATGCAGCACCCATCTGCAGAGAACACATTGCACAGCTGCAAATGGGATATGGTTATGAGTTTTGGTTGTGGCACTAGGGAGGATCCCCAACCAGACTCCCTCACATACAGCCAATCATCTCTGCGTTGCCGGTCCTAAAGGCATTTCTGGGACTTGAGTATAAGTCTAGCTATAAGACCTGCTGTGCCACCTGAGTGCCTAGGCTGGTTATGTGAAACAAAATGTATTTATTCCAGCTGTAATGACACCTGTGACTTAACAGAAACACACAGGAAATCATCAGTGAATTGCTTATCTAAAATCATATAGAAAATGGAAACTTGGGATCAGTAAAGCCAGAGACTAGATCAAAAGTTTTATAAAAGACATTCCAGGTTGACTACCATTTTTTTAAATGCGAATAAAGCTTTGGTCCAAAGTTCCATACAATACTGTATGCTTAGTAATGCAACAACCCAGAAGCCATACCTGGAAAAGGGCTTGCTCTTACTGCTGGAGCCAAACACTGTAGTTCCAGCAGAACCAAGCTGGGCACTCTGACGTAGCCAGTTGGCTGGTGGTAACTTGAGATCCGTCTTTTCCTGAAGGAGAGCATAGGTAGCCGGTGGTGGTGCTGCAGAATACTTCACCACGGCTCGACTCTTCACCTCGCTGCTGCCGAGGCATAACTCCGCCCCCTGGGAAACATATGTGACTCAGACTTATCCATTTAATAAACTTAAACCAAAATCACTTCTACTGACGTACAAATACTTTAAGTTTTCATATTTAGTTTTGAAGGGTAAGCCTTCAGATGTAACAATAAAATGATAATGAATCAAATAAAAGCACAGTTTGTTTCATAACAGCAATGCACTTTTGATTCCAAGGGATGTCTCGATACTTCTAATTGGAGTGTAAGTTACAAATACACTGCTCACAAAAATTAGGGGATATTTCAAATGCATATGAAGTGATTAAATAAAGACGCAATTCATTTTATCAAACAAGATCATCAGAAAAGCACATGAAAAGTCAAAGAAAGTTTTTTGGTTATGCAAATGAGATGCAAACAACTATTGTGATTAAGTAGTAAGTAATATATTCATAGGGATGAACAGAAGCATTTCAAACTGGACGAGAGTGCCACACATTGACTGGTCACCCAAGTCAGCCAAAACACACTGACAGTGATGGCATATGGACAGGATCAGACTATCCAGCAGTTCCTGTGAGATTGTCAGCCACTCTTGCTCCAGGGCAACATCCAGCTCAAAAACTGGGAGGCATTGGGAGGCATTGAATGGTTTGCCAGATGTTTTCCGAGTACATCCCAAGCATGTTTGATGGGATTCAGGGCTGGAAAATGTAATGGTCAGACCATGGGTTCGATTTCTACCTCTTGAAGCATGTTGCTGATGAGATGCGCATGGTGGGGTCTTGCATTATCGCCCATGAAAAGAATGGGAGGATTTTTGGGATCCCTGGGAGAATTTATGCTTTTATCAAAGGTCAGGAAATCCGAAAAGTTGTGTTGACA
>JAVSBV010000147.1:6634058-6648295 GCA_033117975.1 Parotocinclus spilosoma | reverse complement strand
ACAATTTGGAATAAGGCTGTAACGTAACAAAATGTGGTAAAAGTGAAGCGCTGTGAATACTTTCCGGATGCACTGTAGAACTACTTTGCAGTTTTACAATTGCAGACTCTGTCCTCTAATGGTCAGAACCCCCCAGAGGACCAGCACACATCAGGTGCTATTTTGGTGGTGGATCATTCTTAGTACAGCAGTTCCACCGACATGGTAGAGGTGTGTTAATATGTTTTCTGAGAAAGATCCACAGCCAAAATAATACCTGATGTGTGCTGGTCCTGAGCATTCGAGAACAGAGTACAGAAGACTAACAAAGTATGTAGAGAAACTGATGGACTACAGCTTGTAATTATAAATCTACTAAGTGTCTCTATGGTAGGTGAAATTGATAAAATGGAGAATGAGTGTAGAAACAAGATGATACAGATGTAAACAATTCAGACTTGATATGGCTCAAATAATATCCAGCCAGTGTAGTCACTGGGTTTGATCAGCATGAAGAAAGCAGTCTCCACTACTCCATGCTGAATGCATATGGCTCCATTCAAGGTTGAGAACCACAACAGGAAGAGAGCTAACTATAAACCGCTTCCTGTGTCAAATGAAGAGCAATACCATGTTGTGTTTATGAGTGGGGTAGGACAATTACTGCTAAATCGCTCAAGAAAGATCATAAACTGAATAGCCGAAGGGAACGGGAGTAAAGCAGTTTCTTGTAGCAGTTAGTTGTAGCGAGAAAATGATTTGTTACATTATAGATCTGCAGTCGTGTTATACAACGATAAAGAGCAAACTGCATTTGAACTCGAGAGTATAATCAACCAGATAATTTAAGAAGAAGAAAACCAGGAGCTCAGCTGTTGTTTACAGACTATTGCGGCTGATTAAATGAAGGTTATCCGAAGGTTATTAAGTAAATGGTTTGTTGACTTGCTTCTTCCACCACAGCTGTGTAATATCTGGACTAATCCACTGGATGTGCTTAATTACATGCATACACTTCAAGTATGTGCAGAGTGGCAAATTACATCAACATCAATCAGAATTTACATGCAATAATGACACAGCTGTTGGGTAAATAAAACTCAGCTTCAAATATATATACACAACAGATGAACTACCATTGTGGAATGGTATATAGTGAATTAAATCTCCTGTGATCTTCTATCCATTAGTGACCCAAAGTTCAAGACAGTTTAATTGGCCTGGCTCTCTCATGGGAAAGATGGCTTTTATGATTAAAGACTTGATGCCTCATTCAAGTATGTTGATATACCCAATAAGTTTAAAGTCTTATCTCTTCGAAAGCATAACTAGGGACTGGACACTTACAAATGGTACAATGCAACCTTTATGGTCTTTTTTGTATTATTGGGCAGTACTGAATGCCAGTAACGGAGCCTCAAACTGGGAGAAAAGTATTACCTGCTTTTCAAGTGCTACTTTTTTCAGATTTAACCAAGGAAAATTATTATAAATTACAAATATCCATTGCCTGACATAATATATGAGGTGTTGGTAATATTTCTAACGAATCACACAGCACCAAAAACAAACTTACACCTTCGTGGTGAAGGATACCGCCATGTTTCCAAACAGTTCTTTTTCCCCTACATCATCATTTCATTTTAAAGCTTGGCAGCGCTGCCATTTTAGTGGTCTAGACAATCCTTCAACACGTACACTACACTGAGAAAAGACAGTGAGTGCATTGTGTTTGGTCAAAAACAATGACAAGGAATAAGCACATAGATATTTGTTTTAACAAGTGTGGATTTTTATATTTTAGTACAAGGTTACTCATACTAATCTCATTCATTGCTTGTTGTTGCCTTAATGCAATATATGAATTAATGTGGAAATAAAGGAAGAACGTGAATATTAAACTCATGTTGAATTCATGATGCTTGTGTTCTCAAAGTAATGGTAATGAATGATGCATTAATTAAGTTTCTTTGGCTTTTCTAACGTTGGACCTGGGACCTTCTTGCTGTGAGGCAGTCAATGCATGAATTCTGAGCCTGTACTTATTGTGACCTTATAACTTCCCAGTAGGCAACATTGCTGTTTAGAAATTACTGTATATTTACATTTATTAATTTGACAGATCCTTTTATCCAGTGATGCATTGTTCATCTAAGCTGTGGCATGCTTGTGAAGTCAACGATTTGAACTCCCAGCTTTCCTTCTTGGAGTCCATTGCATTAACCACTAATCCACTACTGCACTAATTAGCTTATAAGTGGTTCTACTAATCTATTTTATAGGTGGATTACAATCATTTTCTATCTTATTAAATACACTATGGGTTGCATTTATTTTTGTTGGGTATTTTTTGCTTTATTTATTATTAAGTTGCTTCCCTTATCCAGTCCTACAATGGACTGGTGTCCATTTCTTACAACTATTATATATTATATTATAAGCTAGTGTTATCATATAGATGCACTTTGCATTCTACATTTACAGACTTTTGTCCATCTGTTGCTCTGCATACTTTGTTAGCCCCCTTTCAACATGGTCTACAGTGATAAGGACCCCCACAGGGCTACTGCAGAGCCAGTATTATTGGGTGGTCAATCATTCTCAGCTCATTCTCAGTTGTAGTAACACTGACATGGTGCTGGTGTGTTAGTGTGTGCTTTGCTGATATGAGAGGATCAGACAAAGCAGTGCTGCTAGATTTTTTTAACACTGTATTCGCTCACTGCGCACTCTATTAGAAACATCTAAGTTAATGGTCCACTTTGTAGGTGACAGTGATAGTGGCACATCTATTGCTGCAGAGTGTGTTACTGTCTTCTAAGCCTTCATCAGTGCTCACAAGATGTTACCTAAAGTACACTGCTGGCTGGACTATTTCTGTTCAGCAGTGTTAAAAACTGTTTCTGATCTACCCATGCCAGCATAAAACACATCAAGACACCACCAGCATGATCGTGTCAATGCAGTGCTAAGAATAAAAAGAAGTTTGAGTGTGTGCCCAGGGCTCCATGGAGTGGGCATTTTGCCCACAAAGTTTTACATGTTGTCTCCCAAGCACAAAGCAATTAATCATGCTATTTCTTCTTTCATTTGAGTCATATAGTTTTGTTCATTCTGGTGTTCATTTTATTAACCTCTTACAAAGAAAGTTCATGATGAACATTTGTATTATTATAAACAAAACAACAGTGAAGTTAACACCACCGCCTCCTCTGCACTATCTTAGACTCCAGTCCCTGCTAGCACTGCTTTTTCCAGGGTAAATACCACCCCAGCCAGTTCTGAGAACTTTTTCATAGCACGTTTATATCCAAAGCTTAAGCTTTTCAGTCTGAAATGGTATCACTCCAGGCCATGGCTTGAATACTCTGTATGCATGCTCTTGCTTTCCATGTCACATATTTGGGAAAAAGGCAAAGATTTAGCTTTCACAATGCAAGGGTTTACAAACTGAAAATCTGCATTATATAACAATAAAGGCTTTCAGAGGCACACATCATCCCATCAGAGCCATTAATGAGCCATGGTTATGTAGGGCAGAAACGAGGCACAGGGCCAAGACGTGACAGTATCATTAATCTTTTAGGACTAACCAGAAATGGACTTTCCAAAAGCATCATAACACTAAGAACAACCTAAACTTAATCTTATGTTCATTTGAGTGTTATGCTTGGTAAGGTAGAATGCTATTTCCATCGTTGTCAACAGTTGAGTTTTGAAGCGTGCTTGTGTCAGTATTGCATCCAGCAGGTATTATAGGGTGACAAAAAAAACCTTAAAATGTGACTGTGCAAAAAAAAACAAAAAACTAATCCTTTTTATTAACCACGTCCTGAAGCAGTGCCAACTTCTCTGGGCTCAGAGGCATCTAGGAGGGATCATCACACAGTCGAAATATGTACTGTGACCAGACAAATCAGTATTCCAGAACATTTTTGGAAGAAATATACTGCTCACCAAAAATAAGAGGATATTTCTAAATGAAATATTTTCCAGAGACGTCCATGCATTTTTCAACAAGACAATGCAAAACCACATGCTGAGCAGATTACAAATGCATGCATGAGGAAGTATTTGTACTAAACTGGCATTCCTGCAGTCCTGACCTATCCTCAGTAGAGCATCAGTGGAGAATTTTGAAATGCAACTACGACGACCCCATACTGTTACACAGTTGTGTTTTCAGGATGAATGGAACAAACCAACACCTGAAACACTTCATAAACTGGTATCCTTGAACATTATCAAAGAGTTCATTAATTCATTCATTGACTTGTCTGCTTATCTTAGTCTGGGTCACGGATAAGCACATGGCAGGAACAAGCCTAGCTAGGGCGCCAATCCAGTGTAGGGCACATACACACACTTATACACTAAGGGGCACTTTAGAAACACCAATTTACCTAAGACACGTCTTCGGAATGTGGGAGAAAACTGGAATACCCAGAAAAATCTCACACAGACAGGGAGAACATACAAACTCCACACAGTTGGAGTCCAGGGCCAGGATCGTACCACTGCACCACCGTGCCGCCCTCTTTTGAGAGTTGTGAGAAGAAATGGCAGCATTACTGTTGTAAATGCTTTACAGTTCAAACATTTTCGGAATGTGTTGCATTACAAAATTTATTAACAAATGCAATGATGAAAAAACAAAACATAACATTTTAAGGTTTCTACTTCCCGCAATTAAATAAAAGACAGTAAGTAAGCATAAGAAATACTGCATATTTTTCATTAGTATTTTTCATTACTTTTTTGGATTGGGGTTGCACAGCATCCATATAAGCAACTGTCAGTAACAGTGGAAAAATTTTGCCCAAATGCAAAATAGACATTAAGAGTTATGCAAAATAAGATAACTGACGTTAGTGAGCCTGGTGCTAAAAGGAGTGAGAACACAGGATGTTTTGTTCAACAGCAGACTATTTCAGTGGTTTAAATACTAAGTCCATATTTTCCAAATGTGATCTCTTATATGTACTCTGTATACAGTAGATGAATGTTTGTGGACACCCCATATTTGCTGCTACACCAGCATTTGTTCTTATTATTGTTTCAGTACATTTTAGCACATGACTATGAGGTTGGCTTCTGATGTTAAGTAGTAAGATCTGGATCACTTTTAGTATTCCAGTGTATTTTCAAGGTGCCTGATGGAGCTACGGTCACGTTAAGCTTGGGGTTAAGCTCTGTGCAAGCCAGCCAAGTTCTCAATCAAAGTTGGCAAACCAATCCTCTGTGGACTTTGTTTAAGGACAGCCAGGCAAAAAGTTGATGAACAAGCTTGTAGGAAGCGGAAACCTATAAAGCTGTCATATTGAGATTCAGCGTAACCCTTAAAATAATATTAAGCATACATAAAGCATATTTATTCTTTATATTATGAGGGAGTTAATCAAATAACAGAGTTCAATTATAAGGAAGGATGTACAAATTGTGTATACAGTAGTTTACTGATTAATAGTTGCAGCAGTAGTGTAGCACAAGCAGTTGTGTGGTTGCCAAACAGCTCCAGAGGTTCCCAGATCGATTGTGAGCTAGGGCTCTCCCTGTGTAGAATTTGCTTGACCTCCTGTACTTTGTTTTTCTCCCATTTTCCAATGATATGGTTAGGTTAACCAGTAACTCTAAATTGTACTGATATAACCTTTCTCTTGTCATGAATAACGCTTTGTTTTTTTTAAATGACCATTTGTTTTACTTGTTCTTGTTTCTTCTTACATGATTACCTTCTTTTGGACCTCCTTAATGATTTAAATATTTTGCTTTATTTTTAAATGTTGATAAAATCTTTATTTTGGGTAACACGGTGGCTCGGTGGGTAGCACCGGGATCAATCCCAGGGTGGAGCGGCTTGGGTCCTTTCTCTGTGAAGTCTGCATGTCCTCCCCATGTCTGCGTGGGTTTCCTCCCACAGTTCAAAGACATGCGTGTTAGGTTAGTTGGCGTCTCCAAATTGCCATTGACTTGTGTATGCAAAACACCCCAGCCGTGTAACTGGAAACAGCTGCATGCCCGTCCCAAGCCTGGATAAATGGGGAGGGGTGGAGAAAACTACTCCACTATCCTGCCAAAATACATCTTGGATCACATCGATGAAGAACAGACATGTGTGAAGATCGATGATCCATCAAGTGACCAAGAGTCAGCTGCGACTGTACGGTTAATCCCATCCATCCCAAACGTTTATTAAGCACCCTTCCAGTAAGACCTTATACAAATAAATGTTATTTTGCTTCACACCTAAAAACCCCCAAAACAACCCCAAATATCTGGTTACTAGGCAGTTTATTTTGCCTGGGCAAATAAAAACCTTTTTGAACAATTATTATTATTATTATTATTTAAATGTCTTTTTAAGTAGGTGGGCTGGAAACAGGGCTGCAAACACCTTTGGCTCAGCATGCATTGTGTTGTCGGTAAGGCCGGTTAGGACAGTATTTAAAAGGTAGGAGAGGAAATGACAAGCCGATATTATAGCTGTCTTTACCTGAGCCACTAATCCACAATGCCCTCTGTTAATTCTGACTCAGAGAAAGCAGGAGTGCTCCTGTCAGAATGTTCCCCCAGCAACAGCCCAAGCAAACAGCACTTCCAGTGAATTAATGTTACACGTGTCACACCCATCCACCAGTCTGAGTAACCACACAAAACTCCAGACTGGGAGCCCTACCCATTGAGAACACTGGAGATAATGACTGATGATAGCATAGGCTGGAGAAGGCTAAGCTGTGGGATTAGCTACAGATAGTTGGGATGATGAGAGTAGTTTAAAGCACAGTCCATACCCTAGTAGTTGTAATTCAGGTTAACTAATGTCAGTCAATCTAGTTCTACTGCACTAAAAGGTGAGAAACAAGAAGCAATGATTCCTCAATCCAGCTTTCAGTAGTCTCAAACTTCTAACCTCTGCTTGCACTACAACAACCCCCACCCCTCACAGTATCCCATTCATTTTCTTTCCTCCTATTTTTCCCCCACAGGAAATCTAGCATCAGAATTCCAGACATTCCCAGAGGAATGCCTTTTCAAACGGTATTCTTTCCAAGTGCAGAGCAAACCTCACAAACAAACGAAAAGGACGACGACAAGAAAACATGTAAGAAAAAGACTGAGGTTTGCCCATTACTGTTCGAAAGACTCTACTCATAAAATGACTTGATTTGCTTCTCTATGGAGCCAGAAAGCAGAAACTATCCACGGTGCAGATTGTGTTGTGCATCTCAGATCGCTTTAAGCTGGAGACCCTTGACCTCCTGCACTCGTCCCCTAGCAGTCATTTTCCATTACTCGCCACCCCCCTTCGCTTCCAGAGTCACCCAAGAACATCTGTAACTGAACACAGTCAAGGTCAGGGCTAGGAATGCAAACAGTACAGACGCCCACTGTCAGACTCAGCCATTTATCTGCACTACAAAACACAACAATGTAAGCTTTCGATCGCGTTTTGATTTCTTTTTCTTCCAGCAGCCAAACCAGTGCCAGTAACCAACATAATGCAACCTAAATCCAAACTGAGACATTTCACTCTGTGCTGTCTAATAGCTTGCTTGATAGGAGGCATGGTTCCTCACAAGGGGGGAGGGCACTCACCTAACAATGACAGCCAATCAAATGTATAACAGTGCACCAAGCGTGCATTTCAGATAATAACAATCTACAGTAACTGTTGTGCAGAGCATACTGCGGTGTCAGATCACTGGGAAAACTCCAGCGGAACTAATCCCTTGTTTGCCAAAAACACAGCAGAGCCAACCCATTGCCCAATCTTCTCTGTGGCATTAAATCGCAGTTTGTGGAGTAGTAAACACCCTCCTTGTTATGTCTAATCTATTTTAATGGTAGAACTGAAGTTATCCTCCAGCATGACTCCGCGGAGTCTGCTCCGTGCCTTAACCATGCCTCAGAGTCTCTGATTCTTCTCTCCATTGTACTACAAACATTTCAGCACGTCCTTCCAGTCCTGACTTTCTGATGTGCTAATTCTCTAAAAGAAAACATTATCCACCAGTGTCACATGGCTGTCACTAAGCGGCTTAGACTGTTTTTCTTTTTTATTTAATGAGAACCAGAAGTGAGGAAAAACTACAAGTATAGTCATGAAGGGTGGCACAGTGGCACAAGCAGTTCAGCTCGATCCTAACCTTGGATTTCACTGGGTGGAGCCTTTATTTAGGTCATTTAACAAGCTAAGAACACAACACACTGCCAGTACTATACTTATTCAACCTGTTCAGTATCTGGGCCAATACTGGAACGGTTCACAATTTTCAGAAATATTGCAGCAAATTACTGTCATATCTACCAATAGTTCTATGTTAGCATCTGAGTGAAGTGTTGCCCCAAATAAAGAACTTCTCATAAAAAGCATGCCAAAGTATGTTCAGTTCAACAAACTATTTGGTGAGAGGTGCTAGAACCGTGCACGTTTTCGTAACAGCATTAACGCTTCCATATGAGAGGCGCACTAAAATAATAAACTTATATTCATCACATCACTCCACCTGGGCCTCACACAGCTACGTCTGACCACAGTCACCACTTCCTGGCTGACAGGGGGCACGCAGGCATGTTAGGCCGTCTAACATAACGAAACGAACAAATGCAAGAATCTAAGAGGTTACATTGCATTGCTTATATTATTAGCAACCAGGAGTCTCTGAGCGTTTTGGGTGGCTTACTTAACACAATAAAAAAAAAACCTCCCTTTTGAAATGACTGCTGACGGTCATGCCATGACGAGCACACTTGTGGCTGACTGATGTGGAAGTGAAATTCTCATACATGTGTGGCCCTGTTTGGAAAGTCTTTGTCACACTTCCTCATGACAGAAAGCCTCCCATTATGAGCATGGAAAAAATGGCTGTTCAAGAGTCCCACTTTCAGTCACAAATGCTTTCATAGTCAAAAGAGCACATACTACGAGTGGCACAATACTCATATTTGGATTACATTTTTTCCGTGGAACACAGACTACCCGGTATAATGCAATCACTTTATAAGAACAATGTTATCAGAACTACACAAAACATTGATCTGGGTCGACAAGTCCCAAAGGGTGTGCACTATGACATAGGTAAAACCTCTTTCAAGAGTATGTGGTATATACTGGATGTACATGTATGCACTGTTTAACATCCATAGTACAGTCTGTGCGAATGACACAGTGGCTTGGTGGGTATCACCAGCATCTCAGTGCAAAAAGGTCCTGGGTTCAATCCCAGGGTTTCACGACCTGGGTCCTCCCCATGTCTGCGTGGGTTAATCTGGGTATACTGGTTTCCTCCCACAATCCAAAGACATGCAAAATTCATATTTACTTGTGTGCATATACACTGCTCACAAAAATGATAGCATATTTAATTATGGCATAGTTAATTTTGAAGTATCCTCTTATGTTTGTGAGCAGTATAGATGACTTGTCTCGAGATAACTCTGTATAGAGTTATCTATCTACCTTTGTGCGTGTTATGTTGAAACAGCCATATATGATCATTTAAATAAAAAAACCAATGAACATTCTGTAAAAGACATGGTATTATAGATAAATGGCACAGGGTTTTAAATAATAATAATAATATTAATATTAATTAATACACAATCTGAAAACATTTAGTACTGTACAATACAGCTATTATCTTTTACAAATCCAGAAAAACTCAATGAGAAACAAACAGAAAGTAAAGTGGCACGCTAATAACATGCCTTTCAAAAGTAGAATGTAAATTATGTTTAACCTTTCAAGAATGTGATTCTCCTTTCTGTACCAATTCTGTCATTCAGACATGAATAATATAAATAAGGCAGTATTGTATTTCCTACTATACTTATATCAGCTGATAAAGAAAACAGCCATTGATGTTAAATGCCCTTGTTGGTAAATGTTAAAAAGCAACCGCAACCCCTCCAAACTAAGTAATAAACCTGTAAATTCATGTACCAAACCAAGCAGGGGTAAAACAGCAAATTTACATACTACACTATACTAATTTATATATTAAATGTACAAGTTAGCCTACAAATGCAAATTAATCCTACACTACGATAGTAGCTTTCAGGTGACGAGACCATAACCAAGAGGAACGTCATGGCAAAGTCAGCTGAGACACCTTATGTAATACAAGGACCAAGATCTAGTTGACACATTCAAGATGGTGGATGACACAAGTAGGGCACTAAACAGCTGTGTCAGCAAGAGTTTGCCCTGTGCAACAGTGGCTTCCCATCAACTTTCCCTATGTGAAGCAGTTTAGCAGCTGTGCGGAAACGGGGAAGGAAGAGTGACGTGCTCCATTTTCAGAGAGGAATACTTTGGTGGAATGCTTACTAAGCAAAAAAAAAACAAAAAAAAAACCCCCCACAGCAGCTATTCTATCCCAAAATAAGAAAGACACAGATGATCAAATAAGCAGTAGCTTATCTAAGGTGCAAGTATTTGCTCTTGAGAGTCAACAGACTGCTGGGCCAGTGACACAGTCAAACATTAAACAAATTGCAATCTTTACATTCCTCTTCTTCAGATTCCAAAGTGCTAAGGACTGTCTCAGTTTGAAAGTGTCAATACAGTCCAGGACCAAAATACAACCTTGCCTTTAGCATATGCACACCATGTTTAGCGATGATATGGACACATGACTATCATTTGTGTGCTCAAACACAGTGTCCTCCCCCTATACATTTTACTCCGGCACCTGAAAAGGTCTTGAAAACCCCCTATAAAGCAGAAATGAGTCTCACGCTTTCAAGCTTCCACTAAGATCGAGAAAAGAAAAGTAAAATCTTTAAAATGACCACGTTTAATTATGTGTTACAATTAGTTTCTGTACATATTCTCTAAATGATTAAAGCAATGAGGACAAAATGAGTCATATGAAAGACTTCTCTCCATTCAGAAGTAGAGACAGATGCAAGCATTACACTGGAAATTGAAACAATGCACATTCTGGTGACTGTCTGAAAGACTTATATAGATATAAAACAAAGTGCAAAATAAAAATATTATTATGAAAGCATTCAACTGCTTTTGAGCCCATTGTTTCAGGTTTCAGTGTAATAACACAGAAATCCCAGCGATCAGTTCTGATAACCGACTGAGTTTCCTGTCAGTTTTTAAACCATTCAATGTAATCAACTTCCAGAACAAATTATCAATGACTTGCATATAACGACCCGTGGGCTCATGTACAGCTTGAGTAGGGTGTGATGCCTGTGACATCATGACATTTGTATAGTTTAACTGTCACGCTATCTGCTATCATGTTCATAAGTAGCATTCAACACATCAGTTTATGTTTTGTTTTTAATGGCAGATGCTGGGAAAGTTCTGAAAGACCTTGGGATAAATTGTCTCTTCATGTGATAACAGCCTATCTGCTGAAGACAGACTCCATTTTTTTTTTTGCACACAGATTTCAAAAACACAGAAAACAGACAAAGGGTTCAAAAGGGACGATAAGAAAGAAATATATAAAACCTACATCATTCAGAAAAAAATAGAGAATCTGCACTAAGTGAAATGAGAAAACGCACCAGGTCAAACAACAGCCAATTAAGTGAGGTGACCGCCTTCCCCCAGGCCACAACTCACTGGAAATTAAGAAGCAAGCTCAACCCCATATTATTCAAAATGATAAATTATTCATTATAATGGTGCATTTTAACAATCAAAAAAAATAAATGAAATTATCATTCAATATATCATATCATATACTGATCAGACAGACGTTTGTTAATTTTATTCCTCCGGGTTTATTTCTCTTCCTAACTAAAGCAGTTCAGACCAAAGTGGGCGGTCATTAAGATTTGTAATTGGAGGTGAGCCATGTTAAACCTTCGTACAGTCCGTCGCCGGTGGTGGCGCACGATGGCTGCACGTACCAGTTGCGATCTCTGATGCGCGTCAGTCCCAGCTTCTCCTGGATCTCGTGTGGCTTCATGGCGTCGGGCAGGTCCTGCTTGTTAGCGAAGATGAGGATGATGGCGTCTCGCATCTCTCGGTCGTTGATGATGCGGTGCAGCTCTTGCCGTGCCTCGTCAATCCGATCCCTGTCGGCGCAATCCACCACAAAAATTAAGCCCTGCGTTCCTGTATAGTAGTGGCGCCACAGTGGGCGGATCTTGTCCTGGCCACCCACGTCCCAAACGTTGAACTTGACGTTTTTGTAGGTCACCGTTTCCACGTTGAAGCCCACCGTGGGAATGGTAGTCACCGACTGGCCCAGTTTCAGTTTGTAAAGGATGGTGGTTTTGCCTGCTGCATCCAAGCCCAACATTAATATCCTCATCTCCTTGTTACCAAAAATCTTTGATATCACCTTCCCCATGGTTTATACAGTTCATAAATTTCTAGCTTCGCAGAAAACACCTTCAACATGCAATATAACCTGGACCTAACAGCGTAGTCTTGCCAGTGGAAACAAATTTGATGTGAGACAAAGTAAACTGGGAAGCAAATCCTAAGCAGCAGTGTACCTTGAAGTTTCACAAGCCGGCAGGGCAGGACAGAAGACCTAAAGTGCCGGATCTTGAGCTGTCACAAGGCTCATCGTTACCACTTTCAGGTCAAAAATCCTCTTTAAAACAAATCGTTTCAATGTCAAGTTTCCAAGGAAGAAAACTTTTTGTCCTGCTCAAATGTAAAACAATACTTCAGATCAAGAACAGGTTAATGTTCAAATCAGCTTGGCACCGATAAACTCGGTTTAACTCTGTCCTGTTGTCAGAAATCCGGCCTTAAGCAGCCTGAGCTACTGATCACTTCCTCTCGTGTGAACGGAGCTTCTTCCCTCGGCTAACAGAAAGCTTTCAGATGAAAATCTTAACGGTATATCATTTTCTTTCGCGCTCCCTCTCTCATCGATAGCTTCCTCCAGGCCGCTGTGCTTGGACTTTAAACGTGCTGTGTATGAGCTGCTCCCGCTGTCCCTCTGTGAGACACAAGAGCGAGGAAGGGATCAGTCAGCAGTCCAAGTACCGGAGCACAACTTAGCCACGATAGCCGCGCTAGCCAGCTAAGAGCTAAGCTAGCCGAACAGCCCGGGCTCGGTTAAAAAACAACAAACTGGTGAAAAATTCGACAAGCAGCGCGTAACGGGTTAATTCGCAAATTCACACAAATGTACGTACAAGAAACAAATATCTATTACCTGTAGAATATGTTAGCATTCTACACTCGTCTGGGCTCCGGTGCTACCCTCAGCAGCAGGCAGACGCCTCACTAGCGCCGAATGAAAAACCGGAAAAGGTGTGGACCAAAGTCTTCCGCCACTTCCTTTCACCGCCCCAATTCAACTGAAATATAAGAAAACCATCTTTACTTCATAGCCCCCCTACATAGGGAACGGGATCGTGCTGTTCAATGACTTACTTTCTCCCTTTGGGTTTAACATAAAGCTATTTTAGACTGCCTTCAGTCGTCAGAACATACAAGCAATTTGAGACAAAACCCTCACGCGGCTAAATTTCAAATATTCACCTTTAGCTCTTTATATGGGTCCTACGTAGGGCATAGGAGTGCTGAAGCACCTCTAAAGTGGGTCTCAGAACCCCTAAAAAACAAGAGTAAACAGTCTGGGTTTTTGAAAGTTTGTCTCTGAAAAGGCAAAATCATAGAATGGTTTAAACATAATATTTTAACGTAAATGCACGTATAAATAACGTAAATACAATTTATATATATTGCCAAAAGTATTTGCTCAGTCATCCAAATGATCTGAATCATGTGTTTCACATTTCATGGCCACAGGTGTATAAAATTAAGCACCTAGGCATGCAGACTATTTTTTACAAACATTTGTGAAAGAATGGGTCTCTCTCAGGAGCACCGGGTGAATGTGAAACAAAACCAGTCGTGAAATTTCCTCACAGTCAACTGTCAGCTGTATTACAAGAAAATGGAAGTGTTTGGGAACGACAGCAAATCAGTCACAAAGTGGTAGGTCACGTAAACTGATGGCGCGAGGCAGCAGATGCTGAAGTACATAGTGCGAAAAGGTCGCCAAAATTCTGCAGAGTCAATCACTACAGACCTCCAAACTTCATGTGTCCTTCAGATTAGCTCAAGAACAGTGTGCAGAGAGCTTCATAGAATGGGTTTCCATGGTCGAGCAGCTGCATCCAAGCCATACATCGCCAAGTGCTGTGTTCTGTGGAATGACAAATCGCGCTTTTCCATCTGGCAATCTGATGGACGAGTCTGGGTTTGGTGGTTGTCAGGAGAACGGTATTTGTCTGACTGCATTGTGCCAAGTATAAAG
>JAVSBV010000147.1:6608379-6624642 GCA_033117975.1 Parotocinclus spilosoma | reverse complement strand
GCACCTCAACTCTCCTGTTTCCACCAGAACTGTCCGTCAGGATCCACAGGGTCAATATACACGGCCGGGCTGCTATAACCAAACCTTTGTCTAAAACCAGGTGTTTCAGTGTCATTGTCTAACCCCTGTTTGTGTGCATGTGTATATGCACACTTGGATACATTAGAAGGGATATCCACTGCTTATGAATATTACTGCTAATTATATACTCATAAAAATAAAACATAATTAATACATTTTAAAATGAATTGAAGCCGTTAAAAAAATATGAAGAGATTTATTTCATGACACAAGATCATCAGAAAAGCAAATTAAAAGTCAAAGATGCAATCTCAGTTGTGGTGATTGAGTAATACTTATTTTTGGGGGTGAACAGAGACATGTCAAACTGGACAAAAGTACCACACAAGTCTGTCACACTAGCAGTGATGGGGCATGGACAGGATCAGATTGTCCAGCAGTTCTTTGTGGTATTTTCTTCATATTGATTTTATATCCCCTAATTTGGAGGGCGGGGGTAGTGTATGCATCTGTCTGATAGCTTGTTGTATCTCCTACATAAGAACGCTTGTTTTCCATCAGCAATGGTGAGTACGGTACCTAATTACAGTGGTCCGAGGAGGGATAAATCACAAACTGGCGACAGGGTTTTGGTGCCCAAGTTTCATGGACTGTGGTACCAGTCACAGAAATGCTGTTCACGTGAGGAATGTGTTGTGACAATTTAACGCTGGCTAATTCTGCAACCTATTGACTGTATCTATAAGCTTACAGTAAAACCAAAAAAGTGGAAAATCATTATAAAGTTTAAGCACTGTCATTATGTTATGTAACTTTGAAATTACCGTCAAATAGTGAAAAAATAACTATACAGTAATTTGTGGCCTAATTTTTGCAGTTAATATTCACAAACATTGATACTTCAAATGTCTTTCTGGTTGAATTTATAATTTGGAAATTGCTACTACACGTTTTCTTTTGTGATGGATAGAGGGCGCTATTCTTCTTTGGTTTACAGCATCCTTCTTGTATATGTTCTGACATTCAGCTGTTCTTTACTGCCTTAGTCTTAACCTGTAATGTGCTATTTTGACAGGATGCCAACTGAACATGCTGATGAACTATCACACGGGTCCTGTAGTACTGGTAGCATTATGTTTGCCCTTGCGGGTTGGCACTGTGTGCTTGTGTGTATATGAGTGTGTAAAAGTGTTTGCCTGATTTGCTGTATTTTTGTTGTCTTAGCAGTGACTTTTTAATGTTTGCCCAAATGTAATTTACAAGTGATTTATATAAGGAAATACTTGGACTGTTTCGACAGAGCACCCCTTGTTCCTAAATGTGGTTGATTTACTTTATCTGTACCATAACCGAACATATTTGTGTATAAATCTTGCCCAGTTTTCACTCAGAAAATTCAGAAAATTGTTAGTAGTTTTGTCTTATGCAATACAAGGCTGAAATGGATTTTCCCCATGTTTTCCCACATAAACCCACTGTTAGTTCATTAATAATTAGGCTGCATGGCTATGAATCGGTTAGCACTGTTGCTTTACAGATTCAGAAATCCAAAGTTTAGCTCTTGGACCAAGTTTTCAAGTTCAAGTTTTATTGTCATTTCAACCATATACAGTGGTGTACAGTATAGAGTAAAACGAAACAATGTTCCACCAGGATTTCCTGGTTTCATCTGGTCAACTGGTGTCTCTAAAGGACCCCACAGTAAAGTATGTGGATGAACAGCGATCGACTGATGCCCCCTTAACTGGGGTGATTCCCTCCTCGTGCTCTATGCTGTTCAGAATTGGATTAAGTGGGAATGAAAATAAATTGGTGAACAGAAGTATTAGGGGATATTTCATTATGATGTATCCCCTAATTTTTGTCAGCAATATAGCAATGCTGTGTATTATTTTAATGAGTTATCAAGAGCAGTACGCTAAACCATGTTACGATTAGTCTATACAGCGTTTCTCCTCCAGCCCAAATGGGTATCTTCAGTGGTTTAAACATGACTGCCCTGAACTATTTTAACAAGCTCAGTCCTGAAATACACGTCACAGGCTAGAATTTACCCTGAATAGGACGCTATTACATTTCATCCCATTTTCCCCCTCATCTTAATTTTTTTCCTAGTTAGATGTTATGTAGAATAATTCAAATTGGGGTGGCCAGAATTAAGCATAAAACTGCAAACTAAATCACAGAACAAACTGGGTGGGATAGAAGATCAGGAGGATACAAAGGTAGTTATACAAATTGTCAGTTTATTCTCGGTTGCAGCTGTTTAAAGCAGGAGAACTTTTCGAGCTATACGGAATTTTTCGACCTGACTTTTGGCTGATTTGACTACAGCTGTGGCTTCAGTTAAGCTTTAGAATTGCCCACTGTGTTTTAGCATCGGGGGGTCTGCTTGAGATGTTCTGCACACTGGTGGATAGCATAGAGCCACAGTTTGATGCTCTCATAAGCATGTGTGTTTGCATGGAGCCTTGATAGTGTGGCTGGTGTGTTGTCTGATATCAGACAGCCATATGGGGACCAGACACCAGATTCTTTAATTCGTCTCTCAGTGTTAGGAGAGACCCAATGGTGTGTCCCTAAATAGGCAATCACAGTTGCAGAAGTTACAAGACCACTTTTCTGATTAATATCATCAACACAAACTCCAGTCAGTTAAACACTGTTACTTTATCAATCGATAGCATATCGACTCACTGTCAATGTTTAATGGTTGAGCTTTGACCCTTGCATCTTCTTTCCATATGCGCATTAATATGTGTGTGTGTGCTAACGCGCAGATTTTTGTTTATTCGATTTGACTCGGCTCTATGCACAGTATGTCAGCTTGTGTGTTGCTTAGTTGTTTACATGGCTAATACACTAACAATGGCTACAGAATATGGTGCGTTGCATTCATACAGTGTGCGAATGAACGTAAAGGATTACAGATTCATAGATTACAGAATGCAGTGTTAGAGTATATAGAGCTGTTCACGTTGCTTAGATCAATATAAAATATGCCTACACATTATCACATTTACTACATGGCACAATAAAAATTGTATGCATTTTTATAAGGCTGTCACAATTAGCCTATTAATAACGTCCTAACGTGATGAACAGCTATTTTATAATGATCATGTTTTTACAGCTTAACCAAATGATGTACCGCTACTTACGGACTGTACCCGATAATCACGTTTCTCTACATTCTATGTGCTATAAAGGACAGTAAGCCTATAGGGAACGGAGTTCGAGGGTCATAAACAATTTAGGACACTGCCTTATTTGGCTATGTCGCTCAAGGCAGAGGATTCGAATAAACCTGAGACATCTCTGTGTCATTTCACTACATGCCTGGTGCACAAGCTAAAACCTTACGCATGCTGATTTGAAGTCATCCTTAATAACATGAGTATTTTGCATGAACAGGGTTTCAGACTGGTCATTCTGAACGTGACATCCTTTCTGCCCAGAGGTGTCCCCCGTGAAGCGTTGTGTTGCGGTAAACAAGCTTCAACAGGATGAAAATAAATTGTTGTTGTTAAAACACTTTCTGAATTGTTTTCTATTGTGTAGTCATACAGAAAACATTTAAAGTATGATCTGCCATGTTTAACGATACAAAATGGGCATAAATCTTTAAATCATTTGACAGCACTAGTCCATTGTCAGCAAGTCTCATAAGGCTTACTTTTGTTTTATTGATTGTTTAAGGGAGAGGGCATTTTCAAATTTATCAGGAAACCGTGCAAAAGGTTGTTCAATGTACAATTGTTTGAGAACGTGAGTTTGGCACTGGTGATTTATCCAAGCCATTTGGGTATCATGTTTTCTTATATAAGGTGCTAGTCTGGACTGAAACCAGGGTGGATTTTAACACCAATTACTAGCCTGTAGGATTAGCCCTGGATTTATGCATTGTGAAGTAGATTTAACAGGGTTATCCCACATACAAAAGCTTTTGCTGAGCCGTTGTATGTTTAAAGGACCAATATATTTGGTTTGTTGACAGTAAACACAACCCAAAAAAACATCTGTTGATGTCTTTGTAATTATATTCGTCTAACTGTCATGTTCTGACTTTTCCCATCTATTTTGCCTCTGGCTACACTTGCAAATAAACAAATAAATAGTTCTGTTGATCCTCATAGAGGACTCTTAAGCACATGGTTTGATGGATGAATAATTGGTTTTGTTGCAGCGTACATACGAACGTCAACAACATACATTTTCTTGTGGCCAAGGCTTATTAAAGCACTAGTTTGGGTTTGCCTCGTCTCACAGTTGTTGGAGACGGAAGGAGAGATGGGATGTGTGTGCTTCAGCTTCCTCCCCTGCTGTTCTTTTGAGCTGCTGAACAAGGCTTGAATTGCATCTCTCTCTCTCTCTCTCTACATCTGTAATAAATTATGGGGTGTTTTAGGGGTGAGGGGTTCTTCTGAGAGGGAGATTAAGATGGTGTAAGCTTTGCTGGCTCATCTGTGCACCAGAACAGGCCTCATTTAATCTAATAGAGCTTATGGACTTACTAAAATACAGGCAGGATTTAGGGCGATCTGCCTCTTGAGCATCATGCTAAAATGAACACACTGATTTGAAATGCCCCCGCACATCCTATAATAGTATCCCCAATACACGCTAGCCTTCTCTCCAGCTAAACATGAAGATGGCTGGTGTTTATTCTTTAATGCTTGCTAATTTACACCAGGCCCCATCGGTTTCTGCTTTGAAGCATTTGAGGCACCCCACTGATTAAGCAGAAGGCCTCTTCAAATCAATGTTTTTTCACTTCACCTCCAGGATGTGCCGTCAGCTGTTTTGCTAGCTGTCCCTTTCCCCCTTTTTTAAACAGGAAAAACAAAAACAATAGTACAAGAGCCTTTACCAATGTGTTTTTGTAAGTTCAAGTTTTAATTGGTTCTTAGGCTTAAAATAGCTTATTAGGATTTGCCAGGCTTGTTACATTTACATAGTATTTACATTTATGCATATGGCAGATGCTTTGATCCAGAGCAGCTTAAAGTGAAGCTGAGCAGTAGAGGGTTAAGGTCCTTGCTCTAGGGATTTGACAGTAGTGGCTTGACAGAGATGAGTTTTGAACTCGCAACCTTTTTGCTATGGGCTGAATCTGTGTTTTCAGGGTGTTTATGTATGAAACTGGTCTCATTTTGTGTTTCTCTGTCTTAATACAGTCTGTCCAAACAGAACAGACGGATAGTGTATACAGTTTTAGAGTATTCCCCACTACTGGACTCCTGCAACATGACAACTGATGACTGGGCTAAAATAGGCAAAGACATAGAGGTAGGTGATCCTCAGGAGAGTGGTACATGATCTACACACTACACAGCTACAATAGGAGCCAAAAGTATGAGAGCTGTATTGATAATTCTTCTGCCATTTTCTCAAATGTAATTCATGTTTTATATAATAAAGCATATAGTAACGATGAGTACATCATCCAATAACAGAAAAACACTCACATTTTCAAAAGTATTTGGTATGCTCCTCCTTTTCAGATGACAGCGTGCACTCAAGCTGGCATAGGCTCCTCACGTTTGTGCAAAATCTAATGAGCCATGTTATCCCAAAATGATTTCTACAACATTTCTTGTGATGTTCTCTGACTTTAAGGGTTTAAGGGTCCCATAAATACTCATAACTTGACTTAAATGCTCGATGAGGCTCGGTAACTGTGCAGGAAAGTCCATTTCAGTGAGATTCGCTCAAACTGTTATGATGATTATATGATTTGTAACGAAGAACGTTTGTATTAAGCGAGAGTAAAATGCAAAATAGAAACATTTTTACAAGTAGTCTCAAACCTTTAGCCTCCACTGCATACAAAATATACTCACTTTACGGAACACTTTACTAGGACATGGCTTACAATGTCAATCTATAAAAAAAATAAATAATCACAGTGGCTGTGTTTGTAATGGTGTATTTTTCACATACTTGGCCACTTCTAAAAACAGCAAGCAGTCTAAATGTCACCAAGATGGTGTACAAACGGCATAAAATGTACAACAAAATAAAGTTGAAAAGAACAAGTAAATCAAAGTGACAGAAGATTTGGATTTAATTTAACTTATGCAGACATGAAATAATATACATGAAATAATACAAACCCTTTATTTGTGTTTATAGTTTATTATAATTTATCTGTTTTTAATTGGTAAAGAAACTTAATATTTAATAAAGAAAAGGAAATTAGCTGTTTTTGACAAATGTCTAGTATTAGACATTTTAAACAAAGTGTTTAATTTCACAGAAAAACTGAGTCAATTTCCTGTGATTGAAGGTGACACAGGTAGTCAGGACTACAACAATATGCATATTCTATTCATTATTCTATTTACTATTCTATCTTCATGACGTGTGGTGTATTATCTTTGATTTATCATAGTTTAAATATTACATCAAATATTATTAATTATATATATTTTTAATTATATTCTCTATTCCCAGAAGAATGTATGATTGAATTAATGTTTATTTGAACTGCTACAAAAACCTTATTAAGTACGTAACTTCATTATGTAACTTGGTCTATTTCCTATGTATATAATTTAGGCTGCCCAAGGAGAATGGGTCCCTTTTTAACTCTGTCTCTGAATTTAGGGAGATTTCCCTTAATGCTGCCACACCAGGCTGTATTAATTAGGTTTTTGTGTCTAGATTTTTGGAAAGCTGTTTTGAGACTTGGTATACCAAATGCTACTGTACTGTACACTCATTTTCAGTTTGTTCAGTTTCACTTACCAAATAGAAGCCCTTGTAGTTCTACAATAACAGATTGTAGTCCAACTGTTTTCTACATAATGTCTTAGTCCCTTTACTCTGTTCTGTAATGGTCAGGACTAGCACAGATCAGGTACTATTTGGGTGGTGGATCATTTTCAGCACTTTAATGACACTGATTTCAGACACAACAGTGCTGCTGGAGGTTTTAAACACCTTTGGTGTCACTGCTGGACTAAAACTAGCCCACCAGCTAAAAATGTCACCAGAGTCACTGCAGTGCTGAGAATGATCCACCACCCAAATAGTACCAGATATGTGCTGGTCCTGTTCATCCGGATCATTAGAGAAGAGAATAAATGGGATGAACAAAGTATGTAAAGAAACAAATGCACTACAGTCTCTATTAGTTGTAGAACTACGATGGGCTTCTATATGGCTATTATAATGGTTAAACTGATCAAATTGACAAGGAGGTGGTGGTCATAATGTCATGCCTGATTTGTGTATTTCTAATGTTAGTGAATATTACTTGTACAGTCCTTAACACAGCCAGAAACTGCTCAAAAATTAGGGGATATTTCATTTCATTTTGAAATATCCCCATATTTTTGTGAACAGTGTATTTTCACCAGGTATTGCAATGACACTTATGTAGTGCTGTAATGATTTAAAGTCGCGTCCATACCTAAAGTGTATTTTAAACAGACGTCCAGTCATAACAATATGGCCTATTCTATTGTTGTTGTTCTGTTGTTACCAATTTCTCCATCTTGCCCTCAGAAACACTATGAGAAATATAATGGCTTTGTCATCCTGCACGGCACTGACACCATGGCCTACACGTCCTCTGCGTTGTCCTTCATGTGTGAGAACCTAGGCAAACCCATCATCCTCACTGGCTCTCAGGTACACTGTCGCATTCTCATGATCATCCGGTCTTATCTGGCACGCTTGGTATGACTATTATTCCACTGTGATCCCTTTCAGTTCTGTTGTTTTGCACAAGAATAAATTGGACAGTACAATGTGGCTGGATTTCGGACATCCGCCACTTCCCTTCACATAATATGATATGACTCAGTATTTATGCAGTCATGAGCTCATGTTATTACTTCATTTACTGACTCACACACTGTTTCGTAAACTGGTCATTCATGGCAAGACAATACATATTGGTTCATGGGTTATAATGACTTAATGCAGACCTGTGTTAAAATCCAAAACATCAGCCACTCGTGATGGGGAGTGGTTTCTTCTCATTTCCCATATGTCATATGTTTGTGCACACTCAGGTGTGGCCGTTTCACTGATGTAGTCTTGTGTTCCGCAGGTACCGATCTATGAAATGAGGAATGATGGTAGAGACAACCTGCTGGGGGCGCTGCTGATCGCGGGCCAATTTGTCATCCCGGAGGTGAGCGAAGCCACTTCAGAGTAGTTGAATAGGCGTTGACAGATTGGCCCAAGGTGTCGCATTTCACATATTTTTAGCATTACTACGTCTGAGCTTTGAAGCACATTAATATTTTTTGCTGTCTGAGGCAATATTGACACAGCGTACCCAAGATCATTAGCATGTAAGTACATGTAATTTTTGGTCTGAAGACCTGCACAATAAGAAGAATTGGAGATTTCGGTTGAGTTTAGTGGCTGCTTCTTATTCACATGGAGCTCCAGAATGTGTCATTGCTATTGTTAACAGAGACTGATGTGCACTGAGTCACAGCCACCCCCATGGCACCGGTTCAACAAGTCTGATCAGATCACCTGCTGATGCAGGGTGTTGCAACTCTTTAAAAATCTGAGCTGAACTTAGTCCACTGTACATATGACCGGCCAAGTCACGTAAGGAAGTGAATAAAAATGTTCTTCCATTTTTTCCGTACAGGTTTGCCTTTACTTCCATCACAAACTGTACAGAGGTAATCGTGCCACCAAAGTGGACGCCGGAAGTTTTAATGCTTTTAACTCCCCCAACCTGGCTCCGTTGGCAAACGCCGAAGTGGATATCAAAAGTAATTTCACTCACGACCACCAAGACATTAAATACTAAACTACAGACACCATTATATAAAAATTAGATTTACATTTGTTTTAGCAGTGGTATGATGACCATATATAATTGTTTCTCTGTATTATTTTATTTTTTTATTCGAATAGAACCAGAGAATGCAAGAGATTTGTGTGCAGTTTTAGAAAACTGGAAAGAAAAATAAGTAAAAACAGCTTCTACAAGCTACATTGAAAGAATATTGCTCACAAAAATTGGATATTGTGGTATATAGTGGATATTGGTGAAATATTCCATAATAAAATATCCCCAAATTTTTATAAACAGTGTATGCATTTAGCAGACACCATTATCCAGAGCAACTTACAACTCATACAGTCTTACAATCCAAGTACTTGTGGGTTAAGGGCCTTGCTTAAGGGCCCAACTGTAGCAGCTTGGCAGAGGTGGGATTTGAACCCTGGACCATCAGGTCCAGAGTCCAGTACCTTAACCGCTAGGCTACCGCAGTCCCATGACTGTGACTAAGAAATAACTTTGTTTAGTTATTATAGAATTGCTATAACAATGGTGGCCTACATTACTGTATGGATTGTATAAAAACCCTCTTTGTGCTAGAAAGTTTCAATCCAACCTCTGCTGAGGGTTTGATTTCTGTTGATGGAATGTACTGTTTTTATCCTGTTCCATGCAGTAAATTGGGACACAGTGTGGAGGGCAAACACAACCACAAAGTTCAGGATCAACACCCAGATGAACCGCAACGTGGGTCTCCTGCGCTTGTTCCCTGGAATCACAGCTGAAACTGTAAGCTGAAGAATGAGCGGATTTAATGCAGCATTCTTTTTATCATACTGAAGATTCGTGTCTGCTTTTGTTTAGTTAGCTGTAGGTGAAAGCAGTTAAGACATTTTGAACGCAACTGCCTGTCCAGTTTCATTGCGAAGTCTTATAGGTCCTTGCGTTTGCATTCGAGAGCTGCAGTATGACACGTTCACCTGGCTGTGACAAGTGTTGGTAGCGAAGTAATAAGATGAAGTTATGGAGCATGACTAATTCTTCATCGAGGAGAGAGGAGTTGGCACTATTACTATCAGGCGCACATGAAGAGCGGCACGGGGGAAGGAGCACATATTTACTACCTCAATCTGGCTCTTTTGCCATGCTATGCCTCAATAGCTATTTTATCAGCTTTTATGACCTCGGAGCTTTTTATGCCACGTCCCTCACATGTGGTGTAGATTTTTTTTATATGATTGCTCCTCACGTTTGGGTGGATCTTCTCGTTTTATCTGTAGGAGATTGTGTTGCAGTTGTGTCCTTTTGAAAGTCAGTGATGGATATCACAAAAATGTGCTTTTTTGTCAAATGTATTTCACATATATTATGATTAGGATTGATGATTATGCATCCCGTCAATAGCTTGATTTATCAAGCGAGCAGCAAAACAACTGTATTTTAATCACATTTTCACTTTGTCAGTGGTATTTCAGGATAGAGATAAACTAAGCCATCTTTCTTTACCTGAGTTAGTGTTTATGTGTTTGTATGATAGCTGTCCTTGGCTGGTCAGGTGGTTATGAGGTCCTCCAGATGTGCTGCAGTCGAGTGGGGGTTGACAAGACTTTAATTCAATCTCCGGCATCGTTAATTTTTCTCTCTGTGGGACTATTGGGCAAAACTGGCCCTAAAAATCAGCGGTGTTCTAGTTTGATGGTGGTGTCCCAATGGGACCCTTTACAGCAAAGGGTAAAATTAAGACATTGACTGCATTCGTTTGGGCATTGAATCATTGGTTGTGAGACACATCGGTGTTAACGAGTACTTCATCGTTGTATTATGTTCATAAATGTTGTGTCATGTACAAACATTGTAGCATCTGAATATGCTTTAGTAAGTGCGTTTGACGAGGTCTGGATTGAAGGGAGTTTGGAGGAATGGCTTTTAAAAACATGATTAGAAACTGCCATGTACATGATCATTTTTTGAGGTGTTGTTCTGTGGTGCTAAATTCCATTTTAGATTTAAGATTTATACTCTGTCCCTCGGATGTTTGGGGAGCCCTGCATTTCAAATCGAGTTGTGATTGGAGCAAAGCAAACGGGCACCTGCTGAGGGTGTGATTATGCAGAAGTGTGCTTTTATTGCTAATGCACTAGAGTGTGTAACAGTGTCGCATGCTATCAGTTCAACCTTGAGAATATGGAACTAAGCAAAAATCAGTGGACTTTATTTTAACACAAGTTATAAATGTAAGGTACACTGTGTTTTTATTTTATTTGCATTTCCCTTACCATCCTAACTATTTCTGATTTGGCATAGTACGCTCATTGGGCAAAAATAAAACTTACCAGAATTAATTCAGAATTATTCAAGAATTATTCTTATTAAATGAAATGTTGTAGGAATGTAACAGAACCCCAAACAGAAACTGGATTAGTTGCTAAAGACTATAACGTTCCAGTCCTTAGCAGTCCTTGTTTTCTTGTTCCTGATGCAACTGTGGATGAAGGAGAGGGTGGCTGGATCTCAATGGCAGGACACGTAATGAGCGTTTTCGTCTGCTAAGCACTTGGCAAAAGAAGCCTTCTCATGCCTTCTTGTGGCTACTGTCTAATCAGACCACATCTGGAATCATTTAAGTATCTGCCTGAGACATAAGTGCATGCTGAGTTTTTCTGCAGTCTGACATTTCTATTTGGGTAGATCCAGTTAAACATTGGTGCTATATACTGTTAGTAAAACTATTAGTTAGTTAGTCTTTAATAGGCCTGTTTGGTATGACATGTTTCAGTAGTACTATAGCTCTGAATGTCTAATTGCAGGTCCGGGCTTTCCTCCAGCCGCCCATGGAGGGGATTGTGCTGGAGACATACGGCAGTGGGAACGCCCCTGATAACCGCGCAGACTTGCTTGAAGAGTTCCGGAAAGCCACAGAAAGAGGAGTCATCATTGTTAACTGCAGCCAGTGCCTCAGAGGCTCTGTCACCACATCATACGCCACTGGCAAGGTGTGTGTATTCCTTAAACTGATTCAAAAATAGAAATGATCTGGTCAGTTATTTCACACTTGGCTCTACTTGCACTCAACACGTACTCAATTGAACCCTTTAGTCCATATCACAAATTATTAACAGTACATTAAATGTCTTACCCACTGTACCCACTGCAATAGGTGTCAGTGTATCTGACATGGGAATATACAAGCTTTTGTTCACGCGTGATCCGGCCCAGTAATTTCCAGAGATTTATGTTAAGTCGTGACCCACTATATTGTTGTGTCAATGTACCTGGGATTTGACCCTGGTCTGTGTTCATACTTAATCTATTCCATTGCTGGAAATTTAGGTAAATTCCCAGGTAAATGTGCAAGAATGACAGGGGCTTATGTGTAATTTGATGTGTATTGAAATTGTGTTTGTGTGTATCAGTGTATAATTGCAGCATGTTTTTTCTCAGGCACTGTGTGATGCAGGACTGGTAGCTGGGGGTGACATGACACCAGAAGCTGCTTTGTCTAAACTTTCGTATGTACTGGCCAAAAAAGAACGACCAATAAAAGACAAGAAAGAGGTACGCCAAAAGTTATACGTTATTTAATAGGATAGATCGGGGGCATATATTTATGCCCAACTGTGCATAAAAAATAAAAACTGATTTAACACCAAAGTGTTCGTTACCATGCCATGGGTGATAAATGAGGAACATGAATTAAAAATGTATTTAGTTTTAGCTAACATACCTGATGCCTTTGCTTGTTTAATAAATGGTCTTAAATGTACTTTAAATTACACAGTTATAAGTATTTCCTTTAAAATATTGTATTAATATGTAAAAAAGAAAGTTAATCTGTGACTCTAATTAAAAGCCTTAGCTGCTCAACTTTTGGAGAAATATATTATGTAGGAAATGTCTGTAGTGCATACGTGTGGTGTGTCCTGTAGTTCTGCTCAGCAATCCAGGATAAAATCGATTTTTTACTGCTGTGATTTTAGAGTGGCACATTGCCCCAGTAAACTGGGACCCCTGGGTTATATTAACCTGCAGCAGCTCTATTAGCTTAGTGGTAAGAGCCAGCTGCTGGAAATGGAGTTCCTTAGTTTGATTCCCAGGTGGGGTCCAAAACTGTGAAGGCCGTGCCTGAACCCAGTCAATTCCAGGTTAGGCTCCAGACCCTCCCCCATGATCCTGACCTGGATAAGCAGGGGGAAATGGGAAGAGCCTTGACCTATAATAGCAGAGAAATATCCACTTGTAAGATCACTACTAATAAGCACCGGTCCAGTCTTTGGAAAAACTTAGTCATGTGACAGTTTTATTCACTTTCATAAAGTGGTTCAGCCAATTTACAGTTACAGTTCTGCTGTCCTTAATTAACCTTCTGAGGTGTGATATGATATGAGCTGGACTGTGTTTGTCTGTGTGGTTTGTCATATTCTCATCCGTCATGGCTTACCATGATGATATCAAATGGAATATTTTTGCCCCTTAGATGCTGAGCCGTAATCTGCGTGGTGAGATGAGTGCTCATTTGGAAGGGGCCAAGCTGACTCTCAGCGACAGTCGCTTTATTCAGGTCATCGCTAAATCCCTCAGCATCAGCTGCAAAGAGGTGAGACATTCTGAACCTCTCTAAATGTTTGAGACTTGCTCTACGTTACTACTACAGGCCATCATTGTGTGTTGATCTGCAAACTATAATGGCCTGTCTCATCTTGTTGGATTTAAGCAGTATTTTAATTATACAAGGGCTCTCGCAGGCACTGGATCTTACAAATGAGTAAGCATGTAGGTCACCTGGGTCTTTGGGGAATAAACATGTTGACCGACACTCAAAATGAGGATTCTTAGTGTACAGTGGGGGCCAAAAGTCTGAGTCCTCTACTGGAAAAAGCTTCCATTTTGCACTTTTATTGGCTTGTTTTTATTGCAGATCCCAGGTTTCATCCTTACTCAAGACTCCATTGTCTGCATTGTAGAGTTTACATGTTCTCCCCATGTCTGCACGGGTTTTCTGTGGGTAATTTGCAATACTCCCTCATTTCAGAAACATGCATTAGGTTACCTGGTCTCTTTAACTTTAGTGTGACTGTTTTTGCTGAGTACTGTTGCTACCTTGCTCCGATCATATCAAATATTGCCATATTGCACATGCTCGCATAACCCAGTATGTTACAGTACATGTTGGCATTTATGGTTCCTTCAATGAACTGTAGCTAATGCAGCCCCGACCATGACATTCCCAGCACCATGCTTGACGGTAGGCAAGACATACTTGTCTTTGTACTCCTCACCTGGTTGCCACCACGCTTAACACCATCTGAACCAATTATGTTCATCTTGGTTTTATCAGACCATCCATGTCATTGGATTTCTGCTTGTCTTCAGCAAACTGTTTGGGGGATTTTTGTAGAAGAGGCTTCCTTCTGGGACAATAGTGATGAAAACCAGTTTGATACAGTGTGCAGCATATGTTCTGACAGGCTGTCTGGGTATAGTTTATACAAACTTTAACTGTTGCAGAATTGAAAATTGAACTGTGGACGCACAGCAGTTAAGGCACTGGACCAGAAGGCCTAGGATTAAAGCCCCAGCACTCCCAAGCTGCCACTGTTGTGCCCTTGAGCAATGCACTTAATGCACTGTTGCTTGGTTTACTCATTATAAGATTGTATCAGGTATAAGTAGTTCTGTCTACTAAATTGACTGAATGCAAATGAAATAAATGTGAAATCGGAACACTCAGACACTACATCGCAGTTGAAGGATGGACTCCACAGCAAGATGGTAAAATTAAGATGGTAAAGTAAATAATTTTGAACGCAACCTTATACATCCTTGCTCATCACTGTGAGAGTTTAATATCGTCCACTTGGGCAAAGCTGTGTTTTTCGCTTTATAAAGGGAAAAACTATTTCTATGTTGAAATGTAATTAATCTGTTATGCTGTTGTACCATTTTGAAAGTTGTAACTGTCATAAATATGATTGTCCTCAGGAGCTGGAAGCCATCCGCGATGCCCTGAACCCTACACTAGCCTGTGCGGCTACCAAGATTGGTGATATTGAATCTCTGGAGGCAATCAAGGACATGGTAAGAATCTCCAGACACTGTTGTTTCAAAGAACAAGAGTATCTTTATTGTAATGACTGTTTTAAGCCAATCTGATAGCACCTGTTTTCTCTCACACCCTGCCATTCATTTAAGGTAGTGGAATGGAATGGCCCTGCCCTGCCATCATTTCCTTTATGCATTCTCTCTCTTTCACCAAAGTACCAAGACCTGTTTTCAGACCTGTTTTCACACCTGTTTTAGTTCAGCGTGCACACACACACACACACGGACATGAATGGTGTTGTGTGTGTCTAAATTGGATTTTGAGTTCATAGCCGAGACATGTTCTAAATGCGCTCGCTCTTTATTTAATGCAGGGCTTTGGTGTGCTTTGATTGAAAACACTGCTTTACTGATTGAAGGCTTGTACCCAAAATATTTGTTGTACACTTGTGTGTAATACTGAAGGTGACTATCTGAACATCTGTGCGAGTCAATTTATGTTTTTGTTAAGAGGTAGTGATTACACCAGCCTTGTTAGCTGTAAAGGGAAAACAGCAATCACATTATCTCTGATTAAACAGAAAGGGTTTGTATTTGTTTTTCTAGTGGCAGCACAGGTAGAGGACACTTTGAGATAAGGCCTCTAATGCACTAGTGAGATGGCATTCGTTCCATGTCTGTAAAGACCTGCCACTGATAACCTTGCCCTCTATATAGATTTCTTTATGTGCAGTAGAGTTATTGTTTTTCTGAGTAAATGATCAAGACATTGATTCATATACACTACTGTGCAAAGATTTTTGTACTGAACAGTTTTACAGTAATTGTCGGCTGCATTAGTCCATCAGTGGAAGGAAACATATTTTGGATTAACATTTGCAGAAACAAACTTGATGAACAGAATAACTTTAACACAAATCAAAGTATAGTGTAATTATTCTTATCTTTTAAAACGGCATTAATTTAAGTACACTGATATGCAGTCTTTGAAGGCACTCGGCTTGTATGTTTTCTCAAGCCTTTCGGAGACCCTGCCACATTTCTTCTAAACACTCTGGCTGTCTCACTTGCTTCTCTCTCTTCTTATAATCCATGAAGTCGACATCACAACTTGAAACTGTTTAATCTGACGTAGGATATCTTGTTCTTTTTGTTGCTGGAGATAGTTCTATATAGGGCTACCACAAACGATTATTTTTATAGTCGACTAATCACCGATTATTTTTTATGATTAGTCGACTAATCAGATCATACGTTAATTAAATATAAAACATGCAGCTTATCGCACTAGAATGCAGCTATTATATAACCATTATTAGATTTCAGCTATATGCTAACTAAAAATAAAAACAATTTAAATCATCTTTCATTAAACGAATGAACTACTGAAATGTAACGTTAGAAAACATTAGCATTCCTATTCAAACACATCACTGTTATAA
>JAVSBV010000147.1:6592980-6608279 GCA_033117975.1 Parotocinclus spilosoma | reverse complement strand
TATAAATACAAAGTATATGGAATATATGTTATATATCAAATATCAGTGGTTCACACTAGCCCGTCTCATTTAACAATATTATACATAGCACTTTTAATTAAAAATTCTTCACGGTTAGTTGCGTTCCCATATGGAAATAGTATAGTTGTAATGTTGCTGTTTTTCTAAGTCACAATACGCAATTTTAGGTTTAAGATCTAGACACAGATAAAAACTACTCTTTATACTACTTAAAACGACTTTTAATGAACGACACTAAGCCCAGAGGATTTTAAATATAGAAGAACTTTGTGGGGAAAACATTGTTGTCAAGCTGAATTCTTAGCCACAGGTTAGTGTGACCAGTCAGTGTTAAATATAAGCTTTAATAATCTTTTAAATGTCTTGTGAAAATAGTAATTTTCAGTATAAATTAAAAACCTTTGTTCTTATGACATTTACTGCCAAAAAAATGAAAGTAGCTTTGATTGTCCATTATTGATGCCTAAACAGAAGCTTTAAGGATTGACAATATACTCAAAACTTAAAACTGTCTCTCTTACTGAGTTGTGTGTGGGGTTTGTTTTTGTAGATTAAGTGACAATGTCCTGACATGTTCCAGCGTGTCTGTATCATTAAAACCATCAGTGTGCTACTAAACATTTATGCCAGTTGTTGCTAGGAGCAGTCGTTAATCATACGTTACACATACTGTCCACAGGTGACTTCTACTGTCTGTCTGCAGTGTAAATGAGGAACTGTTAAATTGGTTTAAAGTCATTACGTAGCGTACTCTCTAATACTCTGCTTCACCAAGTATAAATTGTTAGTCTAAATAAAACCTGCTATATTCTCTATAGACTTCCTTTCACAGCATGAAACGCTGAAGATCTTATACAGTTATTATTAAGACAAACATTCTTGATTGAAGAAGGTAATGACATGCTGACCCCCAAAATAACCCAAAAGAATTACACTTTTTAAAAAATTTAATCTGTGTATTTCTGGTGGCATGTAGTACAAAATATTTTTAATTGATACCAGACATAAACAGTAATTATAGATCACCTTTTTAATATCTCTGGAGGTCATAAAATGATTCTACATTATTGGGTTGGGATTGTTGGGATTTTTTATCTTTTGATCAAACTGAACTGAAAATGTCTGCACTGAGCAACAGTAGAGTAAAGAAACAGTGCATTTTCAGGTACTTTTTAGTATTAACATTAAAATTATTATAGGTGACTGGTAATGTTTTTAGTGTCTTTAATATAAGTGTTTTAAAGCATGTGTTTTAACCCTTGAACTTAATAAGTGATAAGAACCACATAGACTTTCTATTCTTCTTATGGTTTTGACTATGGAATTGCCTATGCTTGGGCCTCTGTTCCAGCCCAGAATTTCATACTCTCACCCATCCCCAACCATGATCGGCATTCCTAATGACTGTCATATTGATTCATTTGTTCTGTCCTGTCTTTCCTGAAGCACATCCTCTGCCTCAAGCAGTCAACGCTAGGTGCTTCCAGAGTTTGGGAGACCACTTTAAGCCTCTTTTACCTTGGCTCTATTTTTTTCTTCACTCTGGAACAGCTTGGGACATTTTGGTTATTTATCTTTTTTTAAGGGCAGCACGGTGGCTCGGTGGGAAGCACCGCTGCCTCACAATAAGAAGGTCCCGGGTTCAATCCCGGGGGGGGGTGGCTTGGGTCCTTCTGTGTGGAGTTTGCATGTACTCCCCGTGTCTGTGTGGGTTTAAACCGGGTACTCCGGTTTCCTCCCACAGTCCAAAGACATGCGTGTTAGGTTAATTGATTACTCCAAAATTGGCATTGACTTGTGTATGTATATATATATATATGTAACTGGTGTTGAGATGACCTTGTGTATGGATATAACCTTGTGTATGTCGCTTACATGGCCGCTGATGCCGACAGCGACGTTAAAGAAGCCAAATAAATAAATAAATAATCTTTTTTTAATGGTGCCTGAAATTTTGTATCTTCTTGCTTAATTTTCTTTTAGTTTTTGTAGACACGTACTCAAACCAAGTGGTGTATTCTTTCCCATATGAGTCTGGTTTCTCTCAAAGTTTCTTTCTTATGTGTCTCAATGTATTTTATTTGCCGTTTTTGCCTCTAACTGCTCCCTTGGGGCTTAGATTATTTAATAAGAGCTTATATGATAAGGTTTAAACTGTACAGGTATGCACTTTTTAATGTCCATCCAATCAAAGTCTGATCGCTTTAATGGCTGAGCACTAGAGCCCTTATAGAGTAACTCTTTATTTTTCTCCCGTCTTGTTTTGTAGACATAAAGATATTGTAAAGCTGCTGAGAAGAACTGGAGCCCATTTCTCTCAGGATGAATTGTATGACATTGGAACAGAGCTGTGCAGGTGACATGCTTTCTACTTCCTTGTTCTGCATTCACGCAGGTCTGACTAGTCATTCAAGGCTTTCACCAGGTTTTAGAATGTTCCCCAACTACATTATATGCAAACTGCAGAAATCTGCCTGGTATTTATCTTCTAAACACAAGGGATTTTGTTACAAAGTTATTCCATGTGTCCAAGTCATTTTCCTTTCAGGAGGAAAGTCATTGCTTTTGGCTGGTCTAGTAATGGGAAACCTTATATTATTGCTTGAGTTAGAGTAAGTATTAGGTGTCATCAAAAAGGCTGAAGTACTTGATATATAGCATATGGTCAGAAGAATTCTTGTGAATGGAGCAAAAAAGATTTTAAGTAAAGTATCAGTGAAATCTTATCATGCTTGCTAGCTAGGTGACACACAAACATTCAGTGGGGCACTTTAAAGACACAAGTTAGCCATGCATATGTTTCAAAAACAAAAGAAAACTACAGTACCTGGAAGAAACCCAGACAGACACACAGAGAACATGCAAATTTCAAACAAAAAAATCGAGACCAGGCCAGTGATCAGCCTAAGTAATCAGCCAAATTTCAGAATTCTTACCAATACACAGAAAGTGAAATGTTTCTTTGATGCAGACATGAGTGATACTTTCTCATTCATCCAAATTAGAATTGCCAAGTCTCTGGGTTTTGATCATATGTACCACTTTTGAACATATGAACCAATTTCCTGATCTGGAAATGTGGACTGTGGTCGAACTGTTTTCTCTGTCTCTGGAGTGATATGAAGTAAAATGCCAAAAAAGTATGAGAGCTCAAACAGAAGAACACTGAGATATAAAAACTTGCCTCAGTGAGGACGAAACAGACATGGCCAAACGTTAGCCTATGGTACAAAGAACAAAGTGCAAAGCACGAGCTTGTGGCTTTGAGCACACAGCACAAAGATCAAAGCTCACAGTGTGAAATAATGTTCAAAAGCACACAGTACAACAAATTGCGCAGAAAGTAAATTTCTCACATTTATTTCTCATTGCTCAAAGCACAGAGCGCAACATCCAGAAACCTCAGCTTTTGAATATAGTGTTTAAAGAGAAACACTTTGGTGGGATGGTACTCTGCAGTGCATGGTACATGTCAAGTGCAGCCCACTGATGAGCATAAATCCAGTTCAGCTGTTAGAACTCTGGCAAGACTGAGTACTCCTGGGCTCTGCAACGGCAGACTGTGCAGTGGGGGTTGGTTTAGAAACGTGTGGCGTGATGTCTATGGGCATAAATTCAGGCTATGTTGTGACAAGTTTGGGAAAAAATAAGTAAATCAGGCTTTGTTTGTCAGGGCTGAGTTCATTAGCCATCATTCAGTTGGGACACAAATATTGGCAACAACCACATTTTGACAGGAATATTTTTGGAAGTGACAATAATACATTTAATAGACTTCATAATAAACTGCTCACACAAATTAGGGGATATTTCCTAATGGGATATTTCATTTTTTTTAAATGTAGTGAGCAGTATAATATTTAATAGACCAAACGTGTTAATGTTTATAGGTCTATATAGGTATATAATGTAATAGGCCTTTGTGTTTAAATAAAGTAAAGACACCATATATAACGTTCATAAATACTTATTAATATGTTTGTGTTTGACTATAGCCTGGCAGCAAGCGCAGACTTGGAGGGCTTGGAGATTTGGCACTTAGCTGGCGCTGATCTTACTTTGCAAAGTTTTAATGGGCAGATGGCCATAGAGGTGGTAAGTGAATATTATCAGATCTTAACAGCATGTAGTGCTGTATACATGAATCATACATATAACTACACTAACATGTACTGCAGTTTGCAAAAATCTTTCAATTTGGTGTTTTAGCAGCTGTTTAATGACATTTACGAAATTTAGCAGACGCCCTTATCCAGAGCGACTTTCAACTGGTCTTGCAATTCAAGCAATGGTGGGTTAAGGGCCTTGCTTAAGGACCCAACTGTGGCAGCTTGGCAGAGGTGGGATTTAAACCGAGGACCTTCAAGTCCCGAGTGCAGTGCCTTAACCGCTAGGCTACCACAGTCCTAGACCATGGACCAAGTTGATGATTTTAAACTGGTCATTATACTTGTGCTAAAACAATGGTATATTAAATATAAAGACTAAGTACTTACACAAGTACAGTACATAGACATAAACGTTTCAGTCGTATTTACCTGAAAAGTAAACCTAAAAAGTTATGCAGTATGATTTCTGCCAAGTAAATCTTGTGTTTCATTTCATAGGCCAGTCAATGTGGCCATGAAGACGTGGTGCAGTTTCTACAGCAATCTGCTCAATTTCGAGCCCAGGTAAAAATCTCACACAGAACATACTGTAGCATGATATGAGTCAACAAATAAAGTTTACTTAAGTATCGGAGCTTAGTTTGATTACTTGTTTAATCTGCTGTACTGTATTCTGCACTATGCAGCATGAGGATGACATGGTTTATGAGGTGAACTATTGTTTTACTTGTTGGAACCATTTACTTGTCAGAACTATTTGTTTTTACTTGCCGCTTAGAACACGAATTTCCATCTTTTGATGTTACACTCTTGCCAGAGTATATGTAACACATTTTCCTATGAACTGTCCCATGAGCAGTGTTGTAGTTCTCTAGTCCAGTCTCAGGGCCATAAACGAGTGGTCTCTGAAAGGTATACTCTGAAATTGTTGAAGAGACCAGCTAAACCCAGTGGGTCTGACTGAGGAATTTACGTTTTTTTTTGTATTATTATTGAATATCAATGGTCCATTCAAACAGAATAAATCAATCCTGGCTCACAGGAAAATAAAAAGTTCTTGTCATTCATTATCCAATCAATGATCATGTTTTATTTTGAATTATCTGATGTTAAAACTTTGTCTTCACCTGCTTGATTTACCATGTCTGCAAAATCTGGAATTATTATGAACATTATTGGTTCACATTTAATAATAAAAATGGATAGAATGGTTGTTGATGTTGACTTTATGTGGTTACTTCTGATTAACACATTTTTATGCTATTCTTGTATAATGAAAAAAAAAATCTCAGTCTTAGACACTCCCATTCCTCGACTACTCTACTAATCTTGTTCTTGACTTGGTCTCTATGTGTCCTGGTTTTGGTTTCGACTCAGAATCTGCTCTAGTGATCTTTACTACAACACTACCCATGACCCATGATTGTTTTCATGTCTGTGTGTTGTGGCATGTGCAGTGTTTTACCTTCCATATCTTTCCAGATTACAATTAATATTTTTTATATTGCAGCCAGCATTTGATGAAAGTGAAGAGGTAAAAACTTAATGTTGCTTTTGACTGCGCTAATCTACAGCTGCAACCAGTATTTCGTAACATTTGTCTTACAAAAAAGATTTTACTTGCAATATGTTTTGACTTTTGCAATTTGCCTTACCCAATGTTGCTGATGGCAACTCACTATGTAGTCTATATGTGTGGACACCTTAATTAAATGATCACCATATTCAATGCCAGCTGTAGTGGTGTAAGGCACACCACTATTTAGCTTTGGTTTTAAGTCCGAACTAGTCTGGGGAAATAATTGGTGTTTCACAAATGCTAGCTAAGTGCTACTAACTTAAATATAAAGTGCCAATTATAAAATTAGTCTGAATGTGTTTTTTCCATTATTTGAACTGAGATAGCAGACAGTGCAATTCTATGGATTTTAAACTTTCATAAGCTTATGGTAAGATTTTCAGAGTGAACCATAATGCCAGCCTTATTGCCATTACTGATTGAAGCTGTAAATAAGCAAGTATAAACTCCACTGACTTTTTTGATTGCACAGTTCTTGCTGACTGTTCTCTGGCCTTGCTGTTGCACTTCATTCTATTATTATTGAAATAAACACTGTTCTAGTTTCAAACATGGACATACATTGCATGGACATACAAATTGTATATAATGATGTGTCTGCATGGATAAGTGTTTGCATCTGTTAAAACGCTTGATTCAAGCAACTCTTCCTGGACTATTGCATGTAATTGGGGCTGCACAACATAGCCCAGCATGTCTTTTGTGAGCTGATGAGCCAAAGTAGTATGGCTACCCATAGGAATAACACATGGCATTGATTATATTGTTACAAATGAGGAAACAAGGTTTGGGTTCATTTGAGACAAATGAACAGTTGGTCATCTTATTATACTTGTTGATTGCTGGAGAAATATTTAGGTAAAAGTTAAGAACTTTCAAAAATGGCCATTGGTTTTGACTGGATTGGTGCATTTCCAAAATGGCAGAGCTTATAAAGTGGTCCTCATGTTAAGTACCTGCTGCCAGTGGCCCCGCAGTCTGGCAGCAGTGTATAGGAAATGTTTTTTGTTTTTTTACAGAACTGACAAAACTTCCTGTGGCTTAATGCTGGTGTACAGTACTGGGCAAAAGTCTTAGGCCAACTTTAGATTAGATACACCATTGTTTTAGTAATGGTATAATCATTCATTCATTATTCACTTAATACTGGACAGGGTCCTGGGACAGATCCATGCCTGGATGGTGGCACAGGGCACAAGACAGCATGAAACCTAGACATGGCACCAATCCACTCGCACAGTAAGGCCAATTTAGTGTAATCATTTAACCTAGAGCATATATTTGGATTGAGAGAGGACACAAGAGCCCAGAGTCAAGCCATGCAGACAGCAAGGACCCAGCCTGCTCCACCTGGGATTAAATACAGCACTTTCTTACTGTGTCAGTGCTACCCACTGTGCCACCCACAATGGTATAATAAAAATATATAATTATTTCTCTATTTTTATTACAGTACAATCAGATAATAAATACAGGAAATTTGTAAGAAGTACAAAAAAATGAAAAGGTCCTGGAAAAACAGCTTCTGTATGATGCAGTGGTAAATGTCCTGCTTACAAGAATCACTGAAATATCCCCAAATTTTTGTGTGCAGTGTATTTAGTGTAAGCTTCCTTTACATTTGAGCAATATCAGCATCTGGCAGCTTAATTGGGGTACCAAATTGACCCTTTTACAGTTTGAAGAAGCTTGGTCAGGAATATTCTTTTTGAATATAGCAGCAAAGAAACTACTTTTTGGAAGAAGAACAGTGGGCAGAGGATAAAATGTATGCTTAAGCTCATGATGACTGGACTAAAAATCATTTAGAAAAAGGAGTATGGAAATAATAGGTGGAAATTTTTGGGTTGTCAACAATATACAATATATTATATATGGACGAGAGTTTTGCACAGTTCTGTATTTCACAATACACATTATCGCAACATGGTGAGTATGGCGTTCTAACCCAGGTCCAGTGCCATTAGCACCTACAGTGGAATTGTTGGAAGGTCAAAAATGGACTATAGACATTTAAAAGGGTCTTCTGGGCCAAAGATTTGTGTGGACAGCCTGGTACGTGTGCACAATTTGCTTGGGGAAGTGATGATACCAGGACGCACTGTGGGAAGAGGACAACGCGATGGAGAGATTTTGAATCTATCAGCAATATACGGCTGAAAAGCCCATGCAGGCAGACGTCCAACCTACCTAAATAATATTGTGATCCAGGTGCTCATAGGTATTGGCTTATCTGTGTATATTTAGATGCCCAAAATATTCATGTTTATTTTTTTCTTCCATTTTTGTAGAATGGTGAATTCATCAATTTCACAGCATGTCCTCAACCGTCTTAAGAAGATAATCTCGCTACCACGGATGCCTGTTCTATCCTTCCCTGCTGTTTTTAATGTGTTTATTATTTTCTTGTGTAGTTCTATTAGAACAACCATCGTCAGCCAGCTATATGTTAGGAATCGTCCTTACTGAGATAGCATGAGAAGAGGAAAACGTGGAGGAACCTGGCTTCTAATGCAACACCAAACTATTGGTTTTATGTGATGGTGTGATTATACTGATATTATGCAAAAAGTGCTGTCTGATATACACACAATGGTAGGTATGAGAATATTGTAAGTTGTGTATTATGCACATGAAGCAAAACGGGTTGCAACTATTCATTCTAATTGTCTTGTTTAAAACTCGTCATGTTTTATGTCTTTAACTGTAATTTCAATTTTAAGCCATTTTTATCCAGCCTATGAGACGTCCATATGCAGAAGCAATCTTAGCCATTTTTCACAAATGGTGATTGATCTTTAATCATTTTGAGTGCAGTAGATATACTTTGGGAAGATTAAAGTGTTATTGTTAATTGTTTGATTCACAAGGATAAAGGATTGTGCCCATGTTTGAGAACTCTTTCAAAGCAAATGTGCTGTTAATTCATATCTAGGTTAATCAGGGTAGCCTTATATGTCATCAGAATGTCATGCAATAAGTGTATAAGACTTTAAATACACTGATCACAAAAAATATAGGGAAATTTTAATTATGGGATATTTCATTTTGAAGTATCCTCTATTTTTTGTAAACTGTATAGATGGGTTCAGATAGCCAGCACTACTCTGGCTTTTGCTGAGTTGCATCTGCTCATGTAAACTGCCGCAAATATCTTGAGCAATAAACATACTGTGAGTATCAATTAATACATTTTTCTTTAAAATGACATTAAAATTGAGATTTATAGAAGCACAATCACATAGTATTACTGTTTATCAGATCATATTTTTTCTGTAGTCTGTTCAGCTATTGGCACCGTTAATAATAGTGGGTAAAAGGTTTTGCCTTTTGCCTTTTACCTAACATTGTAATTTTTAAAAAGGTTACCCTATAGATTTCTTTTAATTAAACTATTTCAATAAAACCATGTCAATTAACTGACATTCTGATAAAAACGTAACATCAATATTTTTTTCCCAATTTTAAACTACGTCATTTAGCAGATGCCCTTATCCAGAGCAACTTACAATTAATACAGTTTTACAATCCAAGCATTACTCAGGGACTCAACTGTGGTAGCTTGGCAGAGGAGGGATTTGAACCCTGGACTTTCTGGTTCATTGTCCAGTACCTTAACCACTAGACCACCACAAACCCAAACTATTTTTTTTTGTTATGAGCTGTTGTTGGTGGTCATCCCTGACTTCCTGTTTCACTGCGCTGAAAATGAGGTGTCTCAGACCAAAAATTGTGAGACCAATAGTAATTGATAAATGCAAAAATTAAACAAATAAAATGAGACAATTGTTTTGAATTTCATAAATCAAGCTGTGTCTGTTCAAACCTGAGCTACAAGTCTTCAAATATTCAATCAGATTCTACCACCAGTGAATTGTTTGAATGGCAAGCCTTTTCTTTCAAGTAGCCAATTTATACGTTGTTTGCTACATGATACTAAAACCTTGTGCATGTAACAATAAAGTAACCAAAAAAACAGCCAAATTTTAAACCAAAAACAACCTAATCCACACTTTTAATTATGATGGAGAATCTGCGACGCTGTTTTTCTCCATTTTCCCTGGGAACTGGTTTAGGATACATGTCATTAAGGACCCAATGGAGAACTTGGAATTTTAAACAAAAAGCATAGAAAATCATAAAAGATGGCTCATGAAGGATCATGATTCTCATCCCACACTAGAGCCACATATAAATAATGACCACAGAGATTTTTGACCTGGCCATCACAGTCCCCTGGCTTAAAACCAGGTAAAATCCTGCAGTAAGAAGTAATTAAGCACATTAAAACACTTCCATTACCATTTTAACAGCTCTTTATGTTTGCTGTCAATATTCTGGAGCTTACTGTGTTTATGCTGTATTCTGTGAGTGTCCCTACATTGTAATACCTAGGGAAAATGAAAGGCAATATATTATTGTTAATTTTGTTGTTATTGTTGTTCTGTTTTCACATAATGACTTAGTTATGCATGTGGTTTGTGTACAAATTGTAATGATTAATCTGAGTATGTCTTTTTGTCTAATGTTAAGCACAAACATGGAAATAAAACCTGTAAAATTTAACAGATGGCTTTGGCGTATTGACACATGCGCATTTTGATTTACACTGAATAATTGTTCAGAGGTGCTCGGGTGGTGCAGTGGCAATTCACTGTCCCATCGCCACGGAAACATGGGTTCAATTCCACGCAGATCACCTGCAAAGTCAACGACAGGCACAAGTTTACATCAACAGTAAAGATTATATTCAAGGTAGTCATATGTTTCACTCGGATCAGAGCCAATTTAGCATTATTAACTAACCTAAATCATACATTTTGACAGTATTAATCCCAGCATGAAATTTTCAAATTATGGTAGCAGCAGAGAAGTAAACAAGTACTAAGCAGGGAACATTTTTTTAACACAAAACAGGATATGGTTTTCACATTTTTTAACATATCGTTTTCGGGGTTATCCTCAGAGATTAACGTTGCCTGACTGGGATGCAACTGCATCACAGGGCATGGTAGATACATTCAACACAGCGAGAATGCACCGGTGGGACTTAAAGTCATGTCCCTGCATTGGTAAACTACAGTCTAATTATCCAGTGCTGGATAATGAAATAATTATTCATTGATTCATTATTTGCCTTATATGTGTAATCTTGCTTAGGGTTGTTGGAAAGCAGATGTCTAGTCGGTGACACAGGACACAAAGTGAGAACAACCCTAGACGGGGTGTCAATCCGTCGTAGGGAACTGGCACTCAGAACACACACACACACACACACACAAATAAGAGCACTTTGGAAACACCAATAAATATAACGTGCATGCTTTTGGTTTGTGTGTGGAAACTGGAATACCTGGTGTAAACCCACATGGCCATGAGGATTACATGCAAATTCCAACAAGTGGAGTTTGAGGTCAGAAGTGAACTGGGGCTGGAGCTTTGAGGAGATTGTGCGAACTGATGCCCTGCTGCATATTTAATTGAATATGAAATATTTAATATTACTACACAAAAAAGACTGATCTATCAGCTGAGGAACTGAACTATGGACCAGAAATCCCCCCTCTGTCAAGATTTTACTGGTGGGTTCCTTAACCCACGACTGCAAAGTTGTATGGACATAGAAGTTGTAAAATGATTTTGGAAAACAAACACACACACACACACACACACACACACACACAATAATAATCTCATGTCTTCCTCCGCCCGTATTGTGAGAATGCATTGTTATAGACCAACATGATACGTAAGAGGAATAGAGAGTGATTACAATGAATTATGTCTCACTGATTTACTCTGACGGAGTTTCTATTGAATCAGGAGTGATATTTGCATGGTTGAATGGGAAGTTCGTGTTTGGGGAGTAGGTGCCGCAGGAAGCAAGGAGAGCCGGTTCAACCTGCAATACCTTCATTCCTTCCCGTCTCAGTGAATTGGGCTTGTATGAACATTACCCTCAGCTCTCAGTATAAAAACTCTGCGCGCCATTGGCTCACTTTAATCTTTGGCATGAAGACTCCGAACTACACCTCTCCTTTCGTATGCTCTTGGCCTCACCAGTTAACATTTCTTCACTCGGGACTGAAACGCAAGAACTCACTCCTGCACCCACGGTAAGATCTGTGCTCCGTCCCAAACTTCGCTCACTACTGGACGAAATAGACTTTTTAGACGTTTAGTATGGTGGGATGTGGTTCTGGAAGTAGCCCATGCATGGAGACGGTTCACCCTGGCGCACCTTTACTATCCGGAGTTGATTTGGTCTCTCTGGTGCAGTGGTTCTTAACAGTTCAACAGTTCTAACGAAAAATTGTGAAATGTTTAGGACCACTTGATCAGGCAGATGCTTTCAGTGATGCAGGACGGAACCCTTGCTTCCTTTGACTTGGGAGTGGGATGTGATGCTTGAGTTAATTTAGAAAGCTGCCGATGAAGGAACTGTGGCATCATTTGTACTGTTTAGGAAGTGAAACTTTCACCTGGTGGATGTAATAATTTGTAATCACGTTATCGCGTTTATTTATATGACAAATACGTTGTATTATTAATGGAAATAAACTGTTCATGCAGAAAGAAACTTTGAGTGAGTGTAGTGTTCTCGTCGTTTTACCCTATTCCTACTTCTTTCTTCCTTTTTACTTACTCCTTTCTTTCCTTTCCTAAATTTGATCATCTAGCAGATGCGACTTAAAACCAATACCATTTTACAATCCAAGAAACTGTGTCTTAATGGCCTTGCTCGAGGACCCAACAGCCGCAGCTTAGTAGAGGTTCAATTTGAACACTGGGCCTTCTGGTTTTTAGTCACTTAAACCTAGTCTTCTTACCTTTATTGCTTCAATGACATCTTTTGTTACCGAGTAATGACTGTCTTTTGTAATCACTGCATTTTTACTCCTCTAATCTCTCACGCCCTTGTGCACCACAGGTCGACTAAGGGAAGGGCAAAGCAGAAAGACACGGATTTCTCAGTGATGTTCAGACTGGGTTCTGTGTGACTGTGTGCTCTCCGTGGTGCTGAATATATGTTTCCTACCCATATTTAAGTTATTTTTATTTTGTTCTAAACTATCAATTGAAATATAGACTTTGTTGCAAAGTAGTTTTCCAGAAAAACTAGCAGCCAGATGCAGTAATGGCAAAGGAGTAAGTCTTTAAGACGAGCAAGATCAAACTAATTAATTTCTTAAGACTATTTGGTCAAAGAGACATGAAAAACACAAGGCATATCTTAAAATAAAACGATTTTTAAAAAGTCTAACATTTTTGATGTCCTCTTTTTAGAGTCAAACAGTCATTAATGTGGCGTTAAATCAATCACTGTGGCTTAACTGACCGGTTTTAAATGGCATCGAACATTGTTATATGGTTTTTCATTGCAGAGGCTTAAACATAAATCATTGCGATGATATGAGATATCCACTTCATAATGTGAATAAGGGTCTTTTGAATAAGTAATAAAATAGTTTAGTTGTACTCTAACCGTTGTCTCTACAGCATCTTGGAATGTGGACGCCACGGGTGTCTATTACAGGTGAGATGAGGTAGCAGGTGGCTCTGAATGAAGTATGGTCAAAAATTAGAATGAAGAAAGAAGTGGTGAAGGACGTGCACCTGCCTGACATCGGGTCACATACTTACAATGTTAAACTGCTGGTTTGGAAATGTAAGTCATGGTTAGGTAATAATTAGGTATTAATAACATATTGATAAAAGGTTAACCCATCAGTTCTCAGTTGAAAGGCAGAAAAATATTATTACCCCTCCTGGGCAATTCGTGCCGGTTAAATAATGTAAACGTTTTACTCTAAGAAGGTCTACTTCCGGTTATGAGTTAAACTGACGAAAAACAAAGATGAAATAATCGATTCTGTCATTTTACTGCAGTGTGCAACAGAAAAATAACACATTGTTAGAACACTAAATCATGTTCACGGTGCAATACAGAATTTGCCCACCTTTTCTTCACACCTACTGACTGACTTAGTACAAATGATTTACGGTCCCGGCCTTAAAAACGTCTAAGCGTGACAAATGCACAACAGCGAGGCCAAGCAAATCAATAATTGCAATTATTACATCAAATCATTACATCAGATTTCATTAGGGCCCGACAACATAAAGAGCAGAACTCCAACTCATTTTGTTACCAACACGGTGACGCTAAGTGACGAAGTGCAATAATATCTTACCATTCATCATTTCCTTACAATCTAAGCAGAAAATAAAGCAATTAGTAAACAAATCCATCGGGTGAGCTGGATCTTGGGCACATGGGACAAGGCTAAAGAGACTCCTCATGAATTGTAAATAAGGCTCCAGATTTAATAGGATTGATTTGTCAGACAGATGAACAAAATAAATAGCAAATGTCAAATTATCAGTCATTACACCTTATGTAGTTATGCCTCCTTTTTGGATATGTACACTATGTGGCAAAGGTTTGTGGACACCACATTAATTAGTGTTCTTCTTTAATTCAGCCACACTAACTGCTAATAGATTTACAATATGAAGTATAAGCCATAGAGAAAACAAGAATATAAAATTAGGGTTATACTGAGAACCGCAGTGGTTCTAAGCAGGGCATTCTATATTCACCAGCAAATCAGTTTAAAACTTTCTGTCCTGCCCTTCAAAAAACGTCCATAAAGGAATAGATGTCTATGGAAAACTTGACAGACTTGCACTGAGTCTTGTCTTTAGCTTCCTTCAACACCACTGAAAAAACTGAAACGGTAACTTTGAGGCAGGGTTTACTGTATAAGAAAAGAGTCATTTTGCACAAAGGGGAGAGGAATCCCCCGTTTTGGGATGTAGTTTTCTGATTTTGGGTGTCCAAAAACGTTGGTCTACATAGTGCATCTTTAATAACCTACCAGCGATTAATTATACTACTAATTCAAAGGATGGTTTCCGTAGTCTTGATTACATCCAGAATTCCAAGTTCGCAAGAACAAAGCTTCAAAGCGCGTTTAATTAAATCCTTACAAATAGAAAATATTCTGAATCTAATAAACGCAAGACGTGTGCATGCACCAAGCATCGCCACTAAACTCACATTAGTGAGTGTTTGTAATGAATTATTCATAAACCCAACATGCAGTCGGTAGCTTTCTTTATCCGAAAATGTACTAGATCTCAGTGGTGCGCCTTTTAGCACCGATATTGCCTAAATGCGTCTTGATACGGTTTGGCGATGGCGAGCAGGGATAGTGAGTGAGGTGGAGAAGGAGGGGGGGGGGACATGTCAGCCCTCTTAATGAGAAGCCCGGAGCGCTTTGCCTACACGCGTGAGGGCACCAGATGTCGGGTCGTGCTCCCCTGAGAACTACACGCTCGGAATTTCATCAGCGCACGGGGGGTGACCCTGCCCCATCCAGCGCCTGCGCGTGCTAAATCACCTTTACAACGGATTGCAATCATCAGGTCCTAAAACACTAACGTATGAGTGACCCGCACCCACCTTACAGAAGTCACGAACTAACCCGCACTGTCATTTCAGAACGAATTGCCTGTGTGTGTGTGTGTGTGTGTGTGTGTGTGTGTGTGTGTGTGTGTGTGTGTGTGTGTGTGTGTGTGTGTGT
>JAVSBV010000147.1:6518576-6544398 GCA_033117975.1 Parotocinclus spilosoma | reverse complement strand
GTTATGGGTGTCTGTTTAGATCTGTTTAGACACTGGACTTTGCTGCAGGTGGGTGTAAAAGTGCTTCTTCTGCTATTTGTAAAAATGCTCTCAGAGGCTACCTTTGGGTCTACCTCTTGGTGAGAGATCATTGACCATTTAGACACCTTAGTAATGCACTTGAATACATTTAACCCAGTTGACAGACTTTAAGAGGGTCACATCATTGGATTGGAACAGCATTTCTCAAATTGTGGGTATTGCAGGTGGGGCGCAAGGAATCGGAAGAAATGAACATTTTTAATGCCTGTCTGTTTTGCCAATAAAGAGGCAGAGGGCGGTGGGCATAAGCCCCGGATGTTTAAAATGTCAGCGGAACAATGTAAACAGTACAACAGGGCGATATTTATGTTAACAGAGAAACATAAGACAGAGGTGTGTATAATGTTAAGGTTACAAAATGGACAAATTTGTTACATGGACCACAAAAATTGTCGACTCCGCACCAACAGAGAAACAGAAGACAGACGGGCCAAATCAACCGAAAAGCCAACCAAAAAGAAAGTATGATGAAGCATATCTTGCTGTTGGATTCACTGTAGCTGAGGTGGGGGATGAAGAGTGACCCATGTGTGTTCTGTGTCTTTCACAACTGGCAGCAGACAGTATGAGTTAAACAGAAATTGATGTTACTTAAATAAATTATTACATTTAAAACTTTTTTTTTTTATTTCTATTTTGTAGGGGCGATATAAGACAGGTGGGGCATGGACGTTTCCCTACTTCTGAGGTGGGGAATGATAGAAAAAGTTTGAGAACTACAGGATTAGAAGTAAGATGGTCAATTTGCCCACCATCTAGGCCATTCCGATATACCTGTTAGAAGGTGTTGGGAACAGTTGTTCTGTTAGGGAAAACACAACAAACAGGCTTTGGACACCCCAGACAGACCACCAGTAGCCCCATCAACAAGAATGAGCAGCTCCCCCAGTTTCATTGTCCACCATCCAGACACAGATGGCACTGCATTGCACACTGTATCTTTCTGTTTTCTCAAGCTCACCGATGTCTGAATTATTCCTAGCACTCAGGAATAACTGCTACATAACGGGTATTTTGTCAGGCATGTTATGAAATAAGTACTGTAAACATGCATTCTTATTGTCTGGATTCGGAATCTCATTAGGGGACCTTTCCAGTAAAAGGCAGAGGATGCTGTCAGAAGTGCGAGACAGTGTCCGGGCTTTTTCCATTCCCCTGGTGTGTGGCGGCTGCATGCACACATGTACAACATCTAGACATCTTGCTGTATCAGCAGCACCCCTGTCGTAAATGAAATGTTAATTAGAGTGCAATTAGTCTGGCATGGAGAACAGAAAAGCAACAGGGAGGGATGCATGTTTGCTCTCATCTTCTCTCTACTGCCTAACCCTGAATAGCAGTTTTAAAATATCAATAACACAATTTCCTAGCTTACCACCACTACAATTACCTATGTTGGAGTACTGATAGTCCTTTTGGCCTGGTCAGATATCTGAAAGAAAGAGGAGGCTGGACTTGGGATCATCAGCATATCTTTGCAGTGAACTGATATTTTGTGTTTTCTGGGATTTGCTCCTGACCTTAAATCCTATGATAATATAAGGTTTTGTGTCAAGCAATTGTTTAAATAAACAAGTCTGGCACAGTATCATTCTTTGATTGTTTGCAGCTATTCAGTTCGATTAAACAACTCTTAAGTTATTTATTATTATTTTTTCAAATTCTATTCCATATTATATTCATTTTTGTCACAGAATAATGCTTTTTGATTTTCATCTCCTATTTTAGCTTCTATGGTCATTTTCTATAGTTTGGCTTTCTTGCTATGGAAATGTTTTGGATTCTGCATTACTCCTGACACTGCTGAAGTATAAGCAGACAGGGATTCGCTAAGGAGATAAATATTAGCATTCATTATTTTAGATTAGCTATCTCTGCCCAGGTTCTCGTTCTTAGAGTGAGCTCTTGTGTAAGGAAGCAACTTATTAGTCTATTGACATTTTGAACAGATCCCATAATGAAAATTGTCAGACCTGTGAGTAAATCTCTACCATGCTTAGTAGTGCATTTGAAGACATTTGGAAGAGATTGGTAAATAGAGGTACATGAGTCATGGTAAACCAGGCTAGAAATTGACTGAAAGAATATCAAACCTGGGCCATGATCCATTGCTTCACATGAAGAAAGGAGTACTAAATAGTGTTTGTACCATAGTTCTATTAAATCATTTAGGAGGAATTACCTATCACAAAGACCTACATTATTCCAGTGATATTTTTGGTCTGCATTTCCTTATGAATGCTGGAGTAATGCTGAAGTGACATAATCTATGATGCAGTTGGCGAAAAGACTTAAAATGTGATGTATCTCTTTCGTCACGAATAGGCTAAGTAATGTCTGGACTTTACTGTTGGTCCATTTGTCTGTGTTCTCCCATCCTTGCCATGGCAATCTTTTGTTTATAGGGCTACTGATGTACAAGTATAGTACAAGTATATTTAAACTGGCATTTTCCTTCAACATATGCACTTGCATCAGGACCAGTCTGGACCAATTTAAGCATGCTTGCATCACTCAGGGTTCACATGCACAGAGAAAAGTAACTACACTTAAGTAGGATCTGAAAAGACTTTGTACGTGGCATTCTGAGAACTAAAGATCTAAACTGATCCCCAGTTCCTGCAGTGCGAACCATAGAGGACACTTTCTCTAATAGTTTTAAGTACTCTGAAAAAGATCATCTAATGCAAATGCACATCTGGACTTCGGAACTGACAAGTGTGAAGAAAAGGTGATCTTGAATAATGTAAGAGGGTGTGGTTGTACATCTATCCAAAAGGACTAGAGCAGTAAAACTAACAATCTACAACAGGGTATTAAACAAACTGTTATCCAAAGCAATTAAAAAATTTAGGGTTAAGGGCCTTATTTACATGCCCAACATTGGCAGCTTGGTGAGATGGGATTTGTACTCTTGTCCTTTGTATTTGTAGTCTAGAACTATAGCGAGTTTTCTAGCACGTCCGATCCTTTTGATATGGTCTGCATCCGTGTATGCTGTGAATTATATGTATACATGTGTTCAAACGCAGCTGTTTGGTGACATGCAGTTCTTTTGAGGATATGAACAGAGCACGTGGGGAAGCACTCCTACTCTTCCCCAGCTGCTTGTCCAGGTGAGCCAAGGCGGTAATGACTATGTTTGGAGCAGGAATTTCACTATAATTACCCCATAACAATCCAGACTGGCCCCAGACATAGCCTGGCCTTTGTAGCTGACAAACTGTTTTGTGACCTAGGCCTTAGGGAGTAACCATAGAAACAATGTGTTTTGGCAAATACATTCAAAGGTAAGATGATGGTGTGAGTCAGCTGACTCCATGCAGAAAAAGAAAGAAGCTACGACATTGCTCTAAAGTGTAGAACTATCATATTGGAAAGACATAAATTTGGTATTAATTCTGCTCTCACACACCTGATTCATCTGATTTCTGAACCTCATTTACAGCTAGCCATCTCATGCCTCCTGGTCATAAGGTTTATTTCAGGATAAGGATTAATAAAAATGCAAATATGAATTCTGCTGTCATGTAGGTGAATGATTGCTCATTGAGTAATGGCCTGCAATCACTGACACCTGCATCCCATACTGTACACTTTTGTTACACATCATATTGTAAGTGTAAATCGTGAATAGCAATCAATTTGTTTTTTGGACTAATTTAGTAGTATTGTATACAGTATAGTTACATGGTTGGATGTACTGGTGGCACGGTGGTAAGAGCCTTCTGCTGGAAATGGCAGTTCCCGAGTGCCTGGAATTCAATCCTGTGTGGGTCTTGCAACGTGAAGGGCTTACAGAAACCTAAGACGGACTGACAGAATTCAGAAATTCAGAATTCACAGGGTGCAGATGGACATGTACCCTGAACAGGGTGCCTGTCCATTTCAATGCTGTTGCAGCTCTGGGGTAAGAACTAGCCCCCTCTCAGACACTGACAGGGCACCAGTCCTTTGCAGGGTATGTGCCTTCGCAGGGTACGCACACTCATACTGGAGCACCTGACCTATGTTTTTTCAGTTGGAAGTCACTCTGGCTAAGAGCATCTGTTAAATGAGCATCTGTGAAATCAGAGTAGCCAGAGAAAACACCTACAGACACTGAAAGAGTATGCAAATGCAACTTAGATGAGCTGCGGAGGTGTGAGGTAACATCCTTGATCCTACGGAAATGTATGGTTTTGCACCTTGCTTTGAGTTATATATTCATAAACCACTTATTTCCCTATAAGGTGTTTATACATTAGGTATTGTATGTAAGTGCGGAATATGTTAAATGAGGCTTTTGCTGGGGACTGGCTAAGCCTTCCTGAGCAGATATCTAACAATTGCTTAATGATTATGATCTAGCTTCCTAAATTAGTCTGGTTACCCATGGATAACTAGTATTGCCTGTAATTTGAAAATGCCCCCTGGGCGGCCCCATTTAAAATCAATTAGGTACATAAATGCATCTGTTTAATCACATTGTTAGGCTGATTAGCTTCCTATTCCTGCTTCAGAATAGCATAGATAATGGCATAGATATTGCAGTCAGGGACTATAAACGGCTGGATACCGTTCCCTCTTGTATTCATGTTGCCTATGTCTATGTTAATGGGAGGCCGTGGCCTTCTTCTAGCTAAACGGGGGTGGGATGGAAGCAGGGGAAGGGGGGATGGTTCTGGATGAGTGAGTTGAGAGGGAGGGAGTTCAGAGTTCACTCTCACTTAGCTCTCATGCCTGAACACACATGAAAACAGAACTCAGTTAAGCTAGTACCATCGGCTCTCTTGGCTACCCGATAGAGAAGAGGGTTTCGAGAGCGAAACAGCCTAAGCTAGAGGAGAATGGAAGGAGTGTTGGTGCATGTGAGTGCCAAGCAATGCAGGAATGAGAGGAGCAATGCCTGAAAGCATAGATGGAAAGAGCAAGCATGGATCATAGGTGAAGACAGCGCTGAGGGGGAATTCAGGGAAATGCTCCATGTCTCTTACTGCTTTTTAAATGATTGCACTAATCCCTGTCAGGAACAAATTGGAAAAACAGATTAATGTTGAGTGGTGTCAGCCCGGGAGCAGAGTCAGAACTCGACATGCAGCTGTACCATGAGGTCACCAGAGTGACAGCAACACAGCAGGAGTAAGGTCCAAGGCTGAGGACACACACACTCTCTCTTGGAGCAAAGGGAAGATAACACATACAGCAGAGTAGCCTTTGAAGAGCCATGGTAGGCAGACTAGGAATGATGCTGCACACAACAAGTTCTAGCTTAAGAGGAAGAGGAGCAGATACTGTGGAGGACACAGGCTGGAGCATGACAACAAAATTACAGTAAGTTAGTTTACCATGGTGTATTTCTGTGTGTATTTGTAAGACTTGTGTGCATCATACTGCAGAATGATGAAAGAACAGTTTCAGCTAAGTAAGGTCTAGATGAAACATTTTGCGAGGTTTTATGAATTGTTATCTGTTTATCAGATGTATTTCCATACATATGAAAGTATCAAAATAGAAAAGAGTGTAAGAGGATCAACAGTAGTCAGTTCTTAGATTCTGATCTGCTGACTTTACCTCATGTTTAATCGAAAGCTGAAGGCACAGCTGGTGGTCCCCAGATGAAATCAGAGTGCTTGTGCGCACTCATGTGTGCATGAGTATATATGTATTTGCCTGTAATGGTCATGGAGTATAAGCAGGAGCAGCTGTGACTAAATGGCAGATAAGGCCAGGTGTGAAGGGCTTGCTCCAGGCCTTGAGCTGTTTGCTGTGTGGGTTTTAGTGTTGGGGGTGGATGTAGGAACTGTTGATGGACCTGTCATTCTGAGTTTGCAGCCCTAGGGATATGCTCAAGCCTAGTTCATTTCCTGGCCTTAGGGTTTCTGATGAGATGCGTTGATGTGTCCGGATGAATCACAACTGTCCACAGGCCATTTTTTTTGCCCGCACCCTTACAGGGGTTCTATTACAGGTAGTGCTAAGACTTGTATCTCTGAATCTTAATACTATCACACAGTTGTGATAGCTACCTGTTGAGATACTCCCCTGTTTCAGATGATGAACTCCAGAAATCTCACCAGTGCTGAAGGCACAATTTATTTTTATCATTCATCCTCCACATCCCTTAGGTTTTGTTAATAACCCTTATACCCTGAGCCATTCTCTGCCAAAACAATTCACACTGCGGTGATTATCACCTTTGGGGAGGGTTTAGAACACTCTGAAGCCTCATTGTTTTGCCTTCTACTGACGAGGAAAGGTTTGGCTTTGAAGAGACTTGTGAAGCAAATACAGCTTGTCAGCATTTTAGCATCACAATTGAACCTGTTGTGTTGGCCTAGTATATGTAAATTTCTCATGCTGCTTTTTTTCCTCCAGCTTTTTCACTTGCTCTCTTTTTGTGTTGTGTATATTGGTACACTGTTTAGAGCTGTAGAAACAGAAGCTTCATGCTGACACTACATTGTTACTGACTTGGCACTTTTTTTATTAGCACCCACAGTGTCACATTATTGGAATGCCCCATTGCAAGGCTGGTAATTATCTGAATTCAAGTCATGTCACTCAAAAAAAAGATGGCCTACTCTTACTGTTTCTGCATGCTTGTGTCAAATATGTGCTGTTATGAGTGCACAAGGTGCTCTACTTAAGCCTGTCAGCTAGTGTGCTGAATACAGCCATCACGTGGTTTATTACAGAGCTTCACTGGATGAAGAGAACTTCCTACATTGAAGCTACTCACCTGTAATAAGGCTGTAACAACTACAGAGACAGTTTACAAGACAGTCTAGTAATACAGTATAGAGCTACTGACTTGAAGCAGCCATAAGACCACTACGTAAGAGCACTTTGTCTTTATGTCACTGGCCGAGAAAAATCTGCAACATCGCTGAAATCTACACACCGGACAAACAAATGTGTAGTGCTAGGAAGTCCAGTCATAGGCCCTAGAGGAAAAGGAGCAGTCATTAGTTTGACGTCTGGTCACTGAAAATCCGCTGATTCATTACATTGCCTCTGTAGAAGTGTGCCAGTATTCTCCAACTCACCATGAAATAGAGAGAAGAGATGCATTGTCAAATCAATCATGCCGGGAGTTCCCCTGTGGCCTGGGGGCTGTCCTCCTGTTAGGAGAGAGACGACTGCTTTTGCAGGTCTTCAGGTAGTGAGCATTTTTTTTCCAGTGGATTTTTGGAGGACTGCCTATGTTGAAATATAATACAGTATGACATTGCAATTCATCAATATGCCAAAGAGTTCTTAGTCCATGCCTACAAGCTACATTTGTGTTTATAAGCAGTTGCCTTGTTTACATTAGTCAGATGATTTAGATGATAACAGAGTCTCTTTTGCTTACATCAAAAGTTTTCTATTTTTTCTACACCTCAATTGATAATTAGATTTGACTGTCAAGTCAAATGTATTTATATAGCGCATTTTATACTGGTGCATTGTCTCAAAGCAGCTTTACAATATTATATAAGGCTGATTATTAAAGGCCAATCGCATATTGAGCAAAACCTTAATTATATATCCTGAATTTGGTTACCTGTTATTGTCAGAGCAGCGAGAGCAGAGTGCTGTGGAATTAGTAAGAGTCTGAATATAAGCTGTTGACCTGAGTATGTGTTGTACGTGTTTGGCAAATGCTGTTTATCATACAGCAGAGTAGATTATAGACTGCAATCTGTTCAAGAGCCAGTGCGTTAGAGCCTGTAAAGTCCATTTACATTGTACTAATCCCTAGTTAGTTCCTCTGTCTCATTGTCTTTTCATTTGAGCCCTTTTCATTCCTCATTCTCTTTGTAAACAAGCTTTGCCTATATTAAGTACAAAGATAAGATCAAATGAGATAAGATAGAACTTTATTGATCCAAAAGGAAATTGAAAAAGAGTTTCTGTGACATCCCTGATTCTGAATGATTAATTTGTTGACAGGCGTAATATTGATGAGAAAGTGCCATTGCTTACTGGAGCTAGAGCTGTTTAGATGTCTTGGGCCATGGGTTTGGAAAAATGACTTCACGCTTTTAGGTCTGGACGACATCCATCTTGCTGCTAGTGACAGTGTGTTTTTTGCATAATAAGGACCACTGACGACTTCATTACTCACGACGGAGATGTTGCACTACAAGAAGTATACATGGTTGTTTTCTCCAATTTGTATTTGGTTATGTCTTTTGTACTTTAATCATTTAAGCTCCCTACCGTCCAAATAAAAAGAAAAACCTATGTTTTGCTTCCTAATGTTTTTATGCCCTACTAAAGGACACCTTTGGCCTCTTGTCTGCACATCTGTCCTTCACCTCATGTGTGTTCTCTCCTGACTTTTTCTGAGTAATCACTCACAAATGTTCCGTGCAGTCACTGGGCTGATTGTTGTGATAGCCCCAAGAGAAAAGAAGTGCAAACAAATAAGCACTAGGTGTCCTCCATACCGACAGTGATTAATGAATGAAGGATGAAGATGGTGGAAGGCAGAGTATTTTTGTTCTGACTCCTTTCTTCATGCACATATCTCATTCTCTCCCCATAGCCTGCTCTTCTCACTCAAAATTTTCTAAGGTTCTAATATTGTATAAGAAGTACCGAAAATTAAGAAGAAAGTTGAACTGAAAGGGGAGGAAAAATAATTGATGTCAAGACTGAACTGCTGGTTGTGCAACCTGTTGCATTGGATTATGGGACTTTTCATGCCAGTATCCACACGTGTTTGTGGTGCAACTGAATTCCTTATTGCCACTTAACCATGAGAGAAACCTGATGCTGGGGGTTCACTGGCTGTCATGGTGTTTGTAGCTGTGCAGGAAAAAAGGAGGGGAGATGAAAGTACATGATAATCTTGATAAACAGAGAGGCAGAAAGGATCAGTCAAGACTAAGCAAAGTCCTAATTTTCTTTCAGATATGAAAATGACCCATCTCATCTCTTCTGTACAAACTTTCCAATAATCAAAGCATCTAAATCTCTCTTCTGCTCTCTACGGCGCTTGTGCGGCACTGTATTGCTATCTCATAGTATTCCACACAAATGCTTAATTACTACAGCACAAAATTGATAATCCATGCATTGTTTCTAACATAATTACGATGAACATAATTATGACCTATGTATGCTATGTATTTTGCAGGTATGTAAATTTAGTTCTAAAAAGATTTATGTTACAAAACTTACAATGAGCCATGCTCACTGTATAGCTGGATGGCCTAGAATTGGTGTGTGTATGTTTTTGTGGCATGTTTGTATTTCCATTAGGCGTAGGTTTAGTTATTAACAAAATAACAGCTTCACAAGAGAGATGACAACTCAGTACAACCCACCTTCCAACCAGGGGCCCAGGGCCTGATGCTGCAAGTAATTAAATGATGAGAAATGCCAGCCATGTTTATGGCTTTTTCCCTTTCCTTCCCACCATGTCTAAGCCACAAGCTGCCAAGCTGGGATTAGCTGCACATCCTGTGTGTTTGGGGATACCATTGATGGGGCAATTTAGGAAACTGCAAACAGAAGAGCGTACTCAACCCCCACCATTTCTACCTCCTTCCTTTTCAGTACTTAACTTAAAAGTCTTCCACTTTTGACCAGGCTTCTGCCATTGTTAGGAGATAGGCTAGACTTAGCGGTGCTGTTCGGGTGTTGGGTGAAAATGCTGTCTACGTTTTACTGTTTTATTAGTGACATAACTAGGACAGGAGGTAGGAAGTTTTAAAGTTACCTCCATGTGGGTAGCCTGGTCACTAGAACAGACAATTAGATCATTTAAAAAGGGTCAGCCTTTGGTCAGGTATGTGTGGTTTTTCATAATTGGAAATATTACTTAATGCTTCCAAGCTCATTGATGAATTTATTCAGTAACTATAACAAAGTCATTTAAATGGGTAGGGATATAGGTTAGGTTTTGCTCTTTTAATTGTGTCATTTCTCTGTCATGTGTGGTTATTTAATAGTCATGTAAGTTAGAATTACTGCATACAAAACAGATAAGTAATATTTCATCCATATACAGACACTAAAAGTGTTTGTGTTACCCTTATTAAATGCTTCAAGGATTAAGGACTTTCCCTCTCTGTGTTTTTAATTAGTATGGTTTTCATTTTGTCTCAGATTGCTTCAATTATTTCGGTCTGCCTGGGGATTCCTGGCCAAGAAACGCTGAGAGAGTATAGCCTGAGCTCAGCACTACCCAAGCCATCATTTTTCACTGTTCTACTCTCAAGATTCAGAATGATTTACTTTCCCTCCGACAGCTGCTGACTGGCTCATACTTAAAACCAAGCTTAGAGGGGGATAGTCTGATCACACAAATAATCCAGCAAGCCAAGGCTGAGCCAGCCTCCTTACATTCTGTGATCCCCTCTCTCTTTCTGCCATGTTCCAGCTCTTATTTTGTAATCATTTTATTATATCTCATACGTCTCCTTGATGATCAATCACATGTTGTCAGTATATTGGTTTAACACAGCTGTAGGTTTGTTCCATGCTCAGAATATTCAAACCGAAGAAGCTGAATGCAGTTTGTTGTTCTTGAATGTTTTGAATGATCTTTCAAGAGTAATGAGAGCGCATGGTGATTTTATTGACACAATATGGAGAGACAAGTTTTGTGGATATAAAAATATAAATGCAGAATACATTGGCAAACATGGGTTATTGGTGAGTTATTAAATTTGATCTTTAATTATGATACATAATGTGGTATTAATTTGGTTTTTGACTAATCAGAGAGTATCAGATTAATTCTTATGTGACCCCCTCCAGTCAATCCTCATTTCTCTTGTTTCAGTTAAGGAAAAAACCTGAAACAGGAAGTCTGCATTATACTGTCTCTTGATACCCTTTTTGTTTCCTCAGTGTTCAGTGCACGATCTGTCAGTGGCTTTCTCAGGAATGGATTGAAAACCTTTAAATCTATTTCACCCCTTTGTTCTTTCTCCCATCTTTCTTTCTCTCTCTCTCTCTCTCTCTCTCTCTCTCTTTCTCTCTCTCTCTCTCCTGCATCCAACAGTAAACAGTGTAATCAGTGGATGCCCAGTGGTTAAAGGCACTGAGTTACCAGTTGGAAAGAAAATTTAGCAAGTAATTCTCGATAAAGGTGTTTACTAAATGCTGTAAATGTAATAATTTACTAGGTAATACTAAAGCCAATTATAAAAGTTTGATATAATAGTTCATTTAATCTCTGTTTTCTGTTTCACTTTGTGGTTGGATTGGGCCACCCTATGGCGTTCCACTAGAGGGTATTTTACTGGGATAATTTTTTTAATTAAATGTCACAAGTTCAGATGAACATGTAAACTCATAAAAATCATGCTCTGAAATGAGCCATGATCAGCCTTAACATAACTGCAATGCCTTCCACACTACGCTGCTTATTGTGCAAAGTGGTTGAAATCACAATCAGATATGAAATCACAAAGTACTATGGATTATTCATTCTTAATTTGTTCTGTCTAAAAACAGTCATCTGTTGTACAAGTGATCAATAAAAAATGACCATTTTAATTGTAGTGTGAAATGGGCTGCTATAATTGGTTTAAATTGTCTCAAATGAGCTACTCTCCCAAATGTTGGTCACAAATAAAGAAAACACAGGGTCCTCAGCTATGCAGTTCTTAGATGAAAATGGATGTAATGGACATGGATGAGTGGATGCAGCTGAGATGGGCACTACATCTGACAGATTCCCAGAAACCGGAGCCAAATTTCATTCAAACTGTGTAAAAGGAGAGCAGGAGATCTCTCATTCCAATACCACACATGAATATTAATAATTTCCTGGAAAAACAGATGTGAGGGTTACTTATGAAATGATTCAAATGAAGATAAATAGGTAAGTTAAAGGACGGAAGAGACACGATTGAACATCTAAACTTTCAGTCAATTCATTTGGATTGTGGATGCCATGAGGCATGTCGTGCAGGAGACATGGAGAGTGACAGGCGAGACCATATGCAGCCTGTCGTATGGTGTTCCTGAAAATCACCCACGCTGAGTAGGAGAATGTAGCAGTAGATCAGCAGTTCGTTTACAGCTACTCCATTGCTATCTTTTTTCAACTCTTTTTTGCAGGAAAGAAATGTCATAGCTACCATCACTATTTCACGACAAGCACACTATGTGCCTGTGGTTATTTATGGAACTTTTCTTTACCCTACTCATATCCTCTGATGATGTATAGCCATAGTTGCCTGATTGAACATGCAGTTATAGAAAGCTATACTTTCTAAATTCAAGAAAAAAATGCAGCAGGTTCAAAAAAAAGCTTGAGAGCAGGTTTTAGTCTATAAAATAAAGGAAACGCAAAGGAACACTGTATGCTTAAACTTCACACAATACTTACTATAGGCTTAAAATAAACCACCTTAATGAAAGACACAAAATTGTTTCTAAATCTCAGTGTAGATCAATGTAGATGGGCACAGATGGCACCATCTTTCAGTGGCCAGTGCATGTTGTAAGCATTTGTTAAGTAGCATGATAGATCTTGGTTTATCATTAAGCCACTTTTACAGCCTGTTAATAACATGTTAAATATATATTATTTGTTATACTACTGTGCAACTACATATTTGAAGTTATAGGTATAACAGATCCCACAAACCATGGAATTTGGGTCTCACACATTGCAGTTTGCTAATCAACTACCAGAGTTTCCTGAAAGATTCAGTCATAAATTCTGACATTATGGAACTGCCATTCATTTAATAAAAGAGCTTAGTCATTTGTGAAGAACGTTTTCATTTCTGAATCACTCCAGTTTGCAGACAGTTTTTCTCTTTGCATGATTAGCTGACTGTAAGCTTCTCTTCTGTAGTTGATTCATGGACCACATCAAAAGGTATTGGCATGTTGTATCCAGTAAAGTACTGGCTTGTGTTCACACATCATGAACATCCCTGTAATCACTCTGGTGTTTTAGTATGTCTTGACCCATGGCAGTCTATCTGGGATTTTGAGTATAACTTGCAGTCCCAGTAAATTCCCAGTAAATGTCAAGGAAAACAAAAGGAAAAGTCTGTGCTGGCTCTGGTATGTTGTCAGGTTTTCAATGTTAATATTGCAGGGCTTCAAAATAATAGCAGTTGTTAAATACCCAAATGAAAACAAATTAATATATTTTAATTAATTAAAATATAAATAAGAAACAAATATTTGACATGACCATCAAATTTTACTCAATCACTCACTCACTGTTTTATCCACAACCTTTGAAAGGGCTTCAGTCCTTTCTAATGCACATATACACATTCACACACTAGGTGCACTTAGAGACACCAGTTAACCTAACATGCATGTCTTTAAACTGTGGGAGGAAAATAATGGAAGACATGCAGACTCTACACAGAAAGGACACAGGCCACTCCTCGTGGGCATTGAACCCAGGACCTTCTCGGTGCAACAGAGCTACCCACTGTACCGCCCATCAAATTTTAAATTCAATGAATAATTGGGCATTTGCTGAAACTGTTGCAATGGCATTTTTCTGAGGATATAGAACCTTCACAACATACAGTCAGTGCTGAGAATATATTAAGCTAGCTAAAACAAGTATATGGGTGTGGGTAATAGAAAATCATATCAGCCTGGAGGATCTGAATGCTGGCAAGGCTCCATTGTCTAGTTAGTCAATACCGCAAAATGTCAAGGGTGCTAAATAGTGGTGACATAGCAATTAGACACAGGATCTGCCTGGACTGAAAGAGAGCCTCACAAACAAGATAATGGTGCTATTGGGTTATGACTCCTTGGGCCAGATGAATTCTTCTTGCCAATTTGTCAAAAGCTGAAAGCCAGAAAGGGGTATGGTAAGAGTATTGACAGAAACTCCAAATGGTTTGGCTCTTAAAAGAGCAGACAGATAACCTAAGCATGATATTCATTTACTCATGCCAACACCCCACCCCATCGTGTCCATTCTGTCATTAGTAAGAGCCTACAGAAGCTTCTATATCCCTTGACAGCAACATATTGCTTTTGCCAAACCAGCACTGTTTGTACGTATTCATATATGGGTGTTGAATTGCTGGTGTGGGCTGAGAGAGTAATGACTTCAGCGCCTCTGTCACACAGCTATACACACATTAGTATTGCAACATTACAGTATCGATTGGTGCTAATGTTTCCTGAACTCTGCTTTCACAGGTAGACCCCATATCCATTGGACAGTTGTCACTGATGAAGTAAATGACTATGGAGGAATTGTTCTCCCTCTGTTATAGTGCTTAGCTTTGTTTTCAAGATCTGATACTAAAACATGTTGTAATTGTTTAGTGTCCATGCTGGGATTTTTTCTACCTCAAATGCCAACTGCAGTAATAATTTTATCATATCTTTCCTCTTTAAGCTAGGTAGATATATTATAGATAGCAATCATAGCACAAACGATAAATCCATAAATCTCCGGAGACATTGAAACTCAGTTTTGACCATGCCTGTGGAATGACTGCTTACTGTGCTGCCTCTGCTCTTTTAGTCTGTGAGGCAGCATTTGTACGCACTTCAGTACGCATATGTAGGGCAGTGTGTTATGAGGGTAGTGTGTAAAGCTGATTCAGAGAGTGTGGCTTTTAACTCAGCCTGCAGGAGGGGAGCGAATCTAAAGCAAGCAGTGCCCAAATTAGCAGTCAAGGGAATACCGAGGTCTGTCTGCACGAAGATAGCAGTGCAATTCACTGCCTATTCCTTCCTTTTCTCTGCCTCTAAGGATAAGGGCATTCATGTCAGTATGCTCTTAATAGATGGTCAGTTACTTTCACATTTATTCTTATCTACATTTATCTAGATTGACAATCCACACAGTACATTAAGGATATTAATTGTAATGAATAGCACTGCCAGATTCCTGATTTACTGACTGTCAGCTTGAAATGCCTAGTCATTTAGCAGCAAAAAGTAACCCCTTTGCTATCAAATGTCAAATGTGAGAAAATGATTGAACTATTTAAAAACATGGTAAAATAGGAAAATTTTTTTGATATTGTAGCGTCTTCTGTTTGCAGCATGATTGAAAGTTTCAAGAAATCAGGAGGATTCCTCAGCGTGCAAAAGACAAGGGTGCAAGCCTAAGCTGAATAAACATGGTCCATGATACCTCAGGCGTTACCGCGTCAACTCTATAATAGATATAACCATGTAGAGTAGAATAGAATACATTTATTGTCACAGCACAAGTACAATTAAATGAGTTTTACATCTCTCAGTAGATCAAAGAGAAGAAGGTGCAGATTTCAAGGTGCAGTTATAGTAGGTCCTGCATATGCATTTGTCTTGGTGAGGTTAGTAAAATAGTATTCAGGGGTGGTTTCAGGATGACTATCACAAACCTTTACCAAGCACTACAACACACAGTTGTAACCACAAATTCCAAACTTTCCATGAATTCTGAAAAGTACGTAGGTGTTTTGGAGCTGCTTCCTACAAGATGCATTTTTCTAAAGAAATGTCAATGCTTTTTTCAACAAGACAATGCAAGACCACATTCTGCACCCATTTAAATTGTAAAAGGGTGTGGAAAAGGTGCTGGATTGGCCTGCCTGCCTGCCTCCAAAAGACAATGTGTGGAGTATTTTAAAATAACCCTGCATACCTTTACACCTGAAATCACTCTTTGTCTATAGTCCCACAATGCCTTTTAGCTGTTGTGAAAAGGACATAAAAAAATGTCAAATGTATTATTCTCAGACTTTTCCTTGCATAGAAAACATGTAAAGAATCAACACTAAAATAGAGTACTTGCATAAAAAGTACAGTAATTATATGAAAAATATATATAAAAGTATAATGCTTTAGGTAAATGCATGCAGCATGTCAATGTGCCGTTGTTTTGTTTTCAGTCTATATACTGACAAGCAAGAAGATGAATTACACACTAGGCAAGCAAATCTGTTTGAAGTCTGGGAGAAAATAAGAAAGACCAGGCTTCTTTACACATGAAGTATTCATGCAGCATGGGGCACATGTGTGAGTGTGTGTTAAGGAAGAGTGAGCTAGAGGAAAAGAAGCACTGCCTTGCTGAACTCCTTTTCTGGCTGTGTATAGTAAAAGGGGCAGGGCTGAGTAAAGAAAGAGGGAGGGCGTGTGTGTGTGTGTGTGTGTGTGTGAGGGAGAGAGAGAGAGAGAGAGAGAGAGAGTGAAAGAGATAGAGCAGCACGGCTGCGAGCGTTTCTCTGGCAGCACGAGCCAGAGCTTGACTGTGGGATTTTATCCTCTTGTTCCTTTTGGTGCATAACGGAGGAGAAAGCAAGGGAGGAGGAGATGAAATGACAGAGAAGGTTTAAGTCTGAATTAACTGACACTGGCTGATAGACAATGAGAAAAAAAGAAAAAGGAGAAAGGCGTACAGCATTGCATGGGCCATAAAACATGCAATGCTTTGAATGACAAGTAACAAGAGAAGCTTCTTGAGCAAAGTCAAGAACACTGGGATCACTGGAACTTGCAGTCTATGATTTTTGTAAAGGAAGAACTTCAGATTTGACGCTGGATCCTCTGCAGAGTCAGCCAGGTTGGATATGTGCAGTAAAAAGGAACTTTTTGCCTTCAGTACATCCTTTTTGCTATCTCTTACCTGGGCTCCTCCTATGCAACAGATCACTCTGATGGACTCCCAACTACTCTTCCCACACCACGTCTATGCTTTTCTGCTGATATAAGAATATTAGCAAGACCTTTCTGTAGATGAGAGTACTTTTTAAACTGCATGGCAAACTCCATGGCAAAGTGGGGATACAGACACGTGGATTTTAATCTTGGTCTTATTTGGCTGTCTCTGGTAAACTACATCAGATGATGGATTGGAAAGAAGTGTAAGTGCGCTCTCTCACTTCTACAGTTTTGTGTGTGTTTTTGTGCATTTGTGTGTCAGGGGAAAAGTAAGCAGTGAAGTAAGCAGTACTCATTCACCGTATTTACCAGCCCACTACAGTCTCAGTTCAGGCATTTTGCATTGAATTAAACATATTTATATGATACCCACAGTGGTTATACAAACTACTTATCTTGTCTATCACAAGTTCACAGGATATAATTGTGCACTGGTGAATATGAATGGGCTTTTTTTTTCTTTGCGAAAACCTTTACGTTATACTTGTCAAGGCATGCGTGCTTGTTGGTGATAATGGGTAAAGTTATGCTATTCAGATATAAGCTGCAGATTTTACTGTGCATGTGGCTAAAGGGAAGTTGAACAGGTGGAAATGCAATGGAAAGTGCAGGCACTTTTTATGGACTGTGCAGCCGGTTTCTTCTCTGAATGCGAGCCAAAGTCAGGATGAAAAAAGAAAAGGAGAAGAGAGTTTGGGTGGGGGTGTGGGGCGGTGGATATGGAAGTTAACAGTGAACAGAGGAGGGAGGATACAGGAAGGGAAGGACATGATATTAGCAATTAATTTAATATGGAAATAAAGGTTATAAGTGAAATCTTTATTACACCTGCCTTAAGTGATTCTTAACCTCCCAAAGTCATGTCCATTTGTGTGCAAATAAGTGCAATTTATTAAATACCAGTTTCCTGATTTTATATTTAATTTAGTGTAATAGGATACAGAATAAGGCCAGTGGGATACAGTAGTTTGGAAAAGATTGCACACAGTAGATCATTTATGTGGGTTTTGAACCTTAACTGTCATAATCAGTGGCACACTTTGCCTCTTTTTGCCTGCACATGTATCTCTTCATTCACTTTTTTCTCGTCTCTCATACTCTATAGCTCTTTTACAAGGCTAACCCTCCGTCTCACTTCCACACACTCACACCAAAAGCTCCCTTACTCATGGGCTGGTAGTTCCCCAGGGAGCAGCTCCTCCTGTATTCCTCTTGGATGCTATAATTATTTCATCAGCCAGTGGTGTGTTTCCTGGGTCTGCTTGTGGGCTGTCACTCTGGACTGGAGATCAGGGGGAGGAAAAGGAGGGGTGAAGTGGATAGGGGAAGAAAGGGAACATGCCACTCATGTAGATACAGAGAGTAGGAGGGAGGGAGAGCAAGTGGACATCCAGCACATGCACACTTACAGTGTGTGTCCAAAGAGAAAATGATCTCACATGCACATACGCCTTTATATGGGTAGGTGATATGGAAAAAATATGATATTCTGATGCATTTTTCAAATCACAACAATTATCACATTATTATATTTGACTAACAAATGTCAAGAAAATAGTAGAAACATATTGCTTCACAAACTGGATGAAATTTAATTTGTTTCCATTTTTTATTTGTTACAGTAAGATTTAACACAGTGCTCAGGAAAGTGCATTATTATGTTAATAGGTAAATGGTCAACAAAGTAACCCGTTACAAACTACAGAGGAGTGGCAGTGTAGAACACTATGAAGAGAAGGGCAGTAGTGCTGAAAAAGTAGTTCATATTCTTATACTATAACACTTATCAGTTATATCACTATCATTTGCTTTCATATTTTTGCATATTTTTTTCAAAAATGAAAACTGTGCTGAACTGTATGATATTAATAATTCATCGCTGAAGCATTCTAATATGCTAGCCCAAGCTGCTGGCTTCCAGGTTAAAATTCTGGTGCTACCTTGCTGTCGGCGCAATACAGGCACAATTCACAGGGACTGTTATTATATATGGGTAACGTTCTTGTTCCTCAACTTTACCAGTGTATATACAGTGTCTGCTATAGTAACATCTGATGTCTTTATGATGCTGCATTCAGGTCTTCTTTAGCTTCTGTACACATCTGTGTACAGATATGCACCGCTTAATGGCCGTATTATGTTCTGTGACAGAACGTTGACCAAAATGGGCATTGGCCAGACATAACTATAGTCCCAGTCTTTTTTCAGCCATTGTTAGGTTATGGGTATTTTCAGAACATTGATGGAATGGATGAGATTGATAAAATAATACATAAATGGGCCAAAGATACTGCTGAAAACATCAGTAGAACAATAACTTCCTCACAGCATCCCCAACACCACCATGTTCGAAGCCTACACGGTTATATACATGCCAAAACTTTTTTAAATTAAAGAACTTTACAATATTAGCTGATTAACAGGCATGCACACAACCAGTAAAGTATTTTACACATACATACAAACATGAGTGAAGGACTTTTGCTCCTAAACTCCTGCCTTTGATTGTGCATAAAAATACCTTTTATAATGCATTATCATTTTAAGAACTTGAATGAATGAATGATTGATGAATGATTTAAATTAGCAATTTATTGTAACAATAATATTGATCTCTAAAATAAAGGTGAAAAGAAAACCTTAAATTCAATGATAAATGTCACAGAGAAGGTCTACATCAAAAGTAATTTAGGTGTGACATTTAAGGAGTAGTCAAGTCTGGATTCATTTTCCTTTCCTAAAGATACCACTTTAGTGATTTGTGGGTTTTTACTGCTATCTAATATATCGTGTGTAGTCCATATATGTGTTATGCTGGTTGAATTTTATTCTAACAGACTACACTGAATTGTAAAATCAATGCAATCTGCTTTTTCTACATATATATTTTCTGATTATTGTTTAACAGTACAGCAGGAAAACAGGAATATAGGTATATTGTTAACTTTTTAATGATTGTTGCATGCTTGTTGGGTACATTTTGTACACTGTTGCCAAATGGTAAACGTTACATTCCATCAGAATGCCTTGATATAAATTAATGTGTCGCTGCCAGCCAATTATCTCTTGAGTATTTGTCATGGTTAAGAAGTAAAGAAACTATAATTAACTTTGAATCAGAATCACCTCTGCACAGGTTTAATAGTACAGTGTGATAATTAAGGTAGAGCTGGGACATTTTTTGTGGCTGTTAACTGTCCCAGGGGTGTTCTTCTCACCTTCTGTGTGTGGTACTGAGTAATTCCCCTCTCAGCATTAAAGTATTCAGCATGAGACAGATGCTACCTGTCAGCTTCTGTCCTCCACTTAGTGTATTCCACACAACACCTGTAAGGCTCCTTCTAATTAGAGCTACCTGCAGCTCCCAAACATTGCCTGTAATCCCTTACTTTTTCATGTTCATTTTGTGTTATATTCATCCATAATCTCTCTCTCTCTGAATGTAGAACTATGGCAGCTTCAGAAGAAACCTTTAATGATTTGTGCTCTTGTACAATTCAAGCACGGGCTGCTTACATATTTCCCTAATAAGTTAGCTGTTATTACAGTTAGGCTTGTATGTCTACATCAAATGTTAGGACAATATCTCATGTGAATAGTGAGATTAATGTCTGTGCTATGGCTCGGTTACGGTGAAGTCAGACTCAGCAAATGGCTGATGTCAAGGCTAATGGTAGGGTTGACCCTATTAGCTGCAGTTTCACATTTCCTCCTGAAAATTGAGAGTTTATTTTGATATTGGGGCATATTGCGGTCATTTGGTTATGTGATCTGATGGGAGGCAAACTGGAGAGAAAAAACATGCAAGATAGAGTAAAATGGGTCTGTGTTTACTTTGTCTTTGAAATGGGAGAGTTTGACCTTTCACTTGTGATTTTATAGCGCTGGATTGCAAATGTCAAGCTATACCATTGAATCAATCAGCAAAAGAGAGGATTGATTTTTATTTCACTTTCCCAAGTTGAATGAGTGTTTTTTTGCAGATTAATGCGATACCAGCTGCCTTTTTGAATGAAAAATGCATTTGGATGACTGGTTAAAATGTACTTGTAGTTAAAACAAAACAGCTTTTTACAACCTCAAATCAGAGATAAAAACCATAAAGCGTTTACATTTAGTTTGACTTGTATTTTATGTTTGTTAACAAACATCCAACTCTGCATTTCATGCCTGCAACCAATTTTTAAAAAAGTTGGGATGGGACAATTCTGATTTTGTATAAAAACAGCACCCAGGAAAGGTTGATTCTATGAAGAGCAACAACCAGAGGTTCTCCAGTTTGTCAACAGATGAGTGAGAAAATTATTTAAATGTTTAAATATTAAATTATTTTATTAAAACTTATTAAAACAATGTTCAGTACCTCAAAGAAAGATTGGAAGGGTTTTGTATATTTCTCCCTCCACAGTACATAATATCATTAAATGAGTCAAGGAATTCAGATAAATTACAGTGCATAAACACCCATGACCTTTGATCCTTCAGAAAGCACTGCATCAAGAACAATAGCTGATATAAACACATGGGCAAGGGATAACTTTGGGAAACCATTGCCTAGGATCGCCCAAACTGTTATCAACAGCAGCTCCACAAGCCTGTCTCTGTCATGGTATGGGGCTGTGTCAGTGCCCTTGGTGAAGGGTTATTTACATTTCTGTGATGCATTAATGCAGAAAAGTATACTGAGATTGTATAGCAACATACCCTGCCTTCAGGATGTCATCTTTTCCAGGGAAATCTGAGGGCCATGAGAGGTTGCATGCACTGGAAAGAGAATATTTGGTGAATTTTTAAATAAAAAATGTGACAATGATGACCCATGCTTGCAGGAAAAATGGGACAAAATACGACATGAAGCAGTAAATCGCTTGAATCCTCTGTGAAACGGCTTTTAAGTGTGGTGGAAACAAATAGCAACATTACATGCATAAATGCTTTACTGCCCCAACATTTTTAATGTGTTGTAGACCTGAAATTCAGGAATGGCTGTTTATAAACAAATGAAATGTAGTTGACCAGACAAAACATGATATATCTCAGGATCATACTGTCTGCAATGAAAAACAGGTCAAAGTAAATGTAAGAAACACTGTATTTTATATGCAGTTTCCATACTGTCCCAACTTTATCTGATTTGGGGTTATAGAATTATACAGCATTATGCAAAGTATGGGTTATTGTGCTATTTTGTGCGTCATTTATATTCAGAGGTCTGGGAAAATACAGCATAATGCTGTGAAGCCTGAAATAAGTAGAAATGATGTCTCTGATGAAATTACTTAGCCCTGTATTGTACGGTGTGTTTTTTAGGGCTGCACAGAAGCTGAACCTCTCATCTAAGCGAAAGAAGACCCAGCCACAGATCCTTCAGCCCCCAGAGCCATCCATCTACCCTACCAACTTTAGCAGCATTCTTCAGCTTTTCCCTCCACCCGCTCCACCATGCCTGCTCAGGGCGAGTTCAAAGGCCAAGGAGAACCCTGGCATGGGAAAGGTCAGAGAGATAAACACACACACACGGAGGAAATATCTATGTCCATACAAATGCATTTTTGACAGTGAAGAAAAAGTATTTATTTTTGCTTTAACCTGGCTAGGTAAATGCAATATCATATCTCCCTGAAACATACAATGCAATCTCAATAGTACAAATACACACGCTGTAACACACATATAAGTACACACGCAGCATGGGGTGTCTGGCTCAGCTGCAGTTGTTTGCATGCAGACTGCTGCCCAGACAGGTTTGGGGCAGTGTGGGCTAATATAGTGGTATGTTCTCAATTTGTTCTCTTTGTCCCCATCTGCTTTGGTTTATTCTCAGTAGGAGGAACCATCTCAAGCTGTTAATTGTCAAGTGCATGCCTTTTTAAAGAAAAAATTTTGAATTCATTATTGAAAAAACAAAGGAAAAAGTCTCAAGCCATGTTCTGTGTTTATTTATGTGTTTATTTATGATATTGCTAATCTGTAAGGAAACCTAGAATTATCGAAATCGATCAAATAATCCTGATTATTATAGAGTTTGTTGAAACAAGAAGGTAGTAGTGTCAGTTGTATTTTAAACAGTAAGTCTTTTTGGATTCTGAATGAAAACTAGGCACAGAGTAGCCGGTATCCTATTGTCTATTAGTGTTGTGTTCAGTTGTATGTTCCAGTATTTATAGAGATCTAGGAGATTTGTACCAGATTAGATACCACCTGCTGTGTGAGATGACTGTTGCAAATGTTCCCAAATACTTCAGCTCATTAAGACTATTTTAATCTGCCAATTGAGACTGAACTTACTGAAACACAGCTTCATTAACCAGCTTCCTTTTTTCACTACTAAAATGCATGCATCTGCTACGCTCTGTTTGGAACTGATTGGCGATCGGAGATTTAAATTAGCTCCACTGAAGCTGAAGTTTGCATTAGGTTATGTGGTGCTAAAGCTTCAGTCTTTCAGTCTAATCCATATACTTCATACAAATCTTTACAATTTTTATATTTGATAATTTCATACTAAGCGATTTGTAGAGTGGTTTCTCAATCTCAGTGTTAGTAAAATTCAGTACTATATTATACTATACTATATACAACATACATGTTAAAATATTTGTTAGAATTCTTCTAGATCATGTGTTAATTCCAGAAATATGACAAAGCTGTCAATGGTGGTTAGGCATAATGATTTACTTTACTGTCTTGTTTATAGGGATGGCATTCCATTCTTGCAAATCCAACCAACCACTGGCTCTGTATTCAGAATGTGGACCTTCAGGGACCATTAGCTACTTATTGATATTGCACGAGCAGTACATTTACATGCACTTAATAATCAGAGAACTGTAGAAAATCAGATTTTGTCTGCAATCTCATCAATAAGTAGACATGCTCTTGTTATTATTTCAGATAATAGGAAAACAATGGGATACACAACCCTGGCAATAATCCGAGTTCTAATTTGTACCCAGCCAGTAATCTCACAAACAAAGTGACATGAACTTCAAACTTTAATACTAAATTATCAAACTATTCTCTCAAGTCTGTGCTGCCAAATGAGTATCCATAATGTGTTTTATAACTGTTTAGCTGGTGCTCATTTGATTTCAAGTCTTCAGATCACTTGAGTTAAAAAACTACCAGGTCTATAGAAACTAATCTCAAAGGTAGCGAAGTGACTAATATTAGGCAGACCTGACAACCATGCTACACTGTTGTGTTACTGTTGCGTGCATGGACAGATTAAATCTGATCGTATATGCTGAAATCTGATTACTGTAATAAAATACACAGCCTTCAGTGCAATTATACTTTTCCTCATATTAACTAAGTGACAAATGTAAATATAGTGGTGAATCTTAGCATGAACTCTAGCTCTAGTTGGGTGGCTGTCTTTGGCTGCTCATATATGGTGCATAGCACCATGTGCAAACGTCCATCAGTAGTAATTGGCCCCAGTGGAGTGCCAGAAGCAGGAAAAAACTGGTACGAGAGCACAGGCATTCCCCTGTCCACTGATACAGCAGTGGGATTTGCTAAGTTGACAATATTCAGCTGGATTGGAGTTGAAGTCCTGTAAATAGACTCTAACTACAAGTCTACAAGGAAATTATATGACTTTGTGTTGCTTGAAATGCAAAGACTTTAGCACACTGGAAATGTACTTACTGATGCACAATGTCTCAATAAGAAATAACCATTGAAGTGAATAATAACTAATGCAAGTCATTCTCTCTAGATCTTTTAATACGTCCATGATGCTGACAGAGTTGGAGCAATTTAATGCTAGCGCATACACGACAGCAGAATGATTGTCTGACATGTAAAAATGCCCCCTTGTCTTAACTGATAAGATTCCAATATTCATCTTCTTCCTGTTTTTAGAGTCTGGGGCGTTATTTGCACATTTATTTTCTGACCACTGTGGTTGTTCGAAAAATATTAATGCATATAAAAAATTATTAACCCTGTGATTTTGCGACTGCTAGGACAGGACAAAAGTGACAGCAGCCTGTCAGCTCAGGTTTGGAGTTACAGTACTGTAAATGGATACATTATCCTTCTGTCAAACAATCAGCATAACTTCATGCAGTGGAGCTTTCAGACACTGTTCATGACTGTCCAATTCAATTTATTGTTTTACCTTGTAGATGTAAACTCAGAGACAGCAGCGCCTCTTTAGTTACACAGTTTGTGTTTGTCATCCTCTAACCCTTCATCAGTGCTCACAGGATGCTGGTGGTTGGACAATTTTGGCTGTTGGACTATTATGTTTTCAAACCAGCCCCAACACTGTTGTTTTAAAAAATTCAGACGCACTGTTGTGTCCGTCCACCAACTCAGCACCCACGAACACATCATCACCAAATCAGTGTCACTGCATTGCTGAGAATGATCCACTACCCAAATATACTGCTCACAAAAATTAGGGGATGGTTTATTTTGAAATATCTGATCTGTACAGCCCCTATTGGGGAGGGGCAGTAAAAAACCGAGTAAAGGAGACGAACAGTACGAAAATATGTAGATAAATAGACGGACTATAGTCTGCAATTATAGAACTATGAAGTGCAATGATGTCTAAACCTCAAATAAAGAATAAGCAGAATATAAACTAAAAATACTTTTGCACAGTGCTGTAAATTTGTAAATGTGTATTGTGTAGCAGGTAGTTGCCTTACATACATGAAATTACACTACATTTTCTGTTTTCCTGAGCAGGTAAAGGTGATGGTGCGGATCTGTCCATCTCTTGGAGTGCAGGACTCATCTGAATCTACAGCCTTCCTTAAGGTGGACCAGCGGAAGAAGCAGGTTACACTCTATGAACCCTCAAATGTAACCCAGGCCATCTCTACCCACCGACGAACTCCACACACTGCCCCAAAGATGTTTGCCTTCGATGCTGTTTTCACCCAAGATGCCTCACAAGTAAGAGCCACTTTGGAGTGACTTGCTGTACTTGTTGGTGTTAGTTTATACAGTGCAACATTTGCATATCCATCTGTGGTGCTTCTCTATTATTTTGCAGCCCCCTAGAAGGTTGCGTTCTTGTGAGCTTGAGCTAAGACTTTGCCTCAAGGGCAGGAGGACATGTGCAGACACGCACGCACACACACACACACACACACACACACACACACACACACACACACACACACACACACACACACAC
>JAVSBV010000147.1:6494454-6518476 GCA_033117975.1 Parotocinclus spilosoma | reverse complement strand
ACACACACACACACACACACACACACACACACACACACACACACACACACACACACACACACACACACACATACATTCTGGACAGAGCTTGAGCTTAATATAAAAATGGCCTTATCTTACCTCAGCATTCTTCACAGCATGGACACAACAGCTGTTTCTTTTAAGCCTGGGAAATGATTTGAATTCCAGCCACATATATCCGGCAGCTCATTCCTAGTTCATCACCTGGACTTCTGAGCTGCGAGGCTATCCAAATGAAGACCAAAGCATCTCTTAAGCAGCCACACAAATAACAAAGAGGAGACTCAAGAGTTATGTACAGTCATTGAGAGTAATTAAGTAAGAATTTTGTTGATGTTTGTACCAACTGAGCTTGGCATGTTAATGTGCATGCTGAAAGAAGGCAGCTTTCAAATGGTTTCGTAGTTGCGCTCATTCGCAATTAATTCTTTTCACTGTTGAGTGGCGCACAAATAAGAAGTATTGCTTGATTGAAGTGTTCCATGTCACGTTTACATTAAATGGGGAAATGATTATAAATCTTCCTAATAATTGTATTTGGCACAGGAGACACTTTATTTTAGTCAATAGCTCAATGTTATTCAGCCAGTGCTTGTTTGTCCTTGTATGTGTGTCTAGATTTTTGTGTGCTTTGATGTATGAAAGGAGATTGCTGCAGTAGCAAACTGTCCCTGTGGACTGGAGCTAGTGGAACAGATTGTAATGATAGCGCGCTAGACTGCAGCAGTGTAAACCTCGCCATGTGTGATGAATCCATGATGAGCTGCTATTTGGCTGATTTGATGTTTTGCCGTATCTTTCACTAATGATGAATTAAATGGATTTCTGTATAAGGCCTGGCCATATACTTGTAACTTACAAAGAGGTTTTCTTTAATATTCCCATGGGTTTCTACTAGAGCTGGAAGATGTAATCGACAATGTCTAACGCATCATCAGCAGGGAAATGGATAGAGAGCGGCAAATTTTAAAAGCTTGTGAAGCAAATTGAATTGATCTTTATAAGAAATAACCTGTAAATAGACTACCTACAGATAAGTAAGAGCTGTTTATTAGAAAATCAGTTAAGTACGCCAGTGACTGTGTAGGCAAAAAATGAAAACGAATCAAGTTCTCGCAAGGTAATCGCATTCAAACTGGCATTATTTAATTAAAGGAGATAAAGAAGGAGCCTGGCTGTAAAGTAAATGAAATGTGTTTTAATCTAACAAAGAAAGTGTGGCGTTGGTTGTACACAGTTATGTGCTTCTGACAGTCAATAAGTACCTACATTTAGTGCTGTATTTACTTCAGTGTGTGTTTCAATTGAAGTTCAATCCAGTTCAACCGGAACCCATTTACCTCTGAAGTTTCATAGAAGAGCCAATAAAGAAAAGTACTGTACATGCCAAGAAGTGAATCACTTTGTACTGGCAACAGCATCACACCATAACATTAGAAAAAATACTGATATCCATCATGCTTATATAGATAGATCATAAGCTAAGATTTGTTTGTTGGATGTCGCCAGCACTACTGAAAGCATTATTAAAAACATTATAAACAGTTTTTTGTATGTGGCTATCTTCTAATATCCTAATTCTAACACATACTAAGCATCTGCTCTGACTGTCTGCAGGCTGAAGTGTGCTCAGGGACTGTGGCTGATGTCATCCAGTCTGTAGTGAATGGAGCAGATGGATGTATATTCAGCTTTGGACATGTGAAACTAGGTAAGCACGTCCGGTCCAATATACTGCAGTTGCTCATCATTACAGCTCAGTACTTACTTGCAGGTGTGATAAGCATGTGTCCTACAGTTTAGACATTTGTCTTATAGAGTGCAAGCCACTTAGGAGAATGTTCTCTTCTCTTCATTTCTTTAAAAGGCTTGAGCGCTACACTCAAGCCAATTTAGCTTATGTATGTGTGTGTGTGTGTGTGTGTGTGTGTGTGTGTGTGCGTGCACATGCAGAAGAAGCAGAAGAGCCACAGGCTAGAGTGTATAATTAAAAGCTTAGTAATTGACCCTCACAGAAGTCTGTTTTTAAAAGTTTTTTACATTAATGCCAGTGTCACTTGAGCTTCACTGCTAATGCACTGCTATTTCTTATTTACATATTTTGTACTCTGCACTAAAGCCATAACTTACAATTCTGTTAGGATTACAAATGCCTGTTGTCAGTGAGTGTGTTCACATAATGTATGTAATATTTCAATCATAATCTGATTTCTGCAGTTATCTGATTATTCAAGTGGCCATGTAAACAGCATACTTCAATTTCTTATCTTTTTCTTTATGACCTAGAAATCAGATACAGAAATTCATTAGAGGGAGCTGGATTTGATTTCAGTAGTTGGATTTCTCAGCACATACATACCCTTACTTTAATTTCCTTTTTTTTCAGTCTGCGCAATTTGATTATTACTATAATGTAAATCCAGAGATTTCGTAATATCTATCATTGATTCGATTACCAATAAATCTAATTATTAATCAGAAAAACTTTGATTAGTACCTCATTAGTACACAACGTAAATGTTTCTCTCTCTCTCTTTGTCCCTTGACATAAACGTTAAAGGTACATTATAGTCAAAGCAAGCTGTATCACTTTGTCTCTCTCTCAAATATTTTGAACATATGTGAATTTGAACCTCATCATATGATCAGTAGAAAAGTCTGTGCAGAAATTCCAAAGCTTTACACATGAGGGCTCCAATCGTGGTGCCAGAATTAACAGCTTGCTTTCTCTCCCCCTCGCCAGGCAAGACATACACCATGATTGGCGAAGACGGTTCATCTCAGAATCTTGGCATTGCTCCATGTGCCATCTCCTGGCTATTCAAGCTCATCAGTGAACGCAAGGAAAAGACTGGCACGCGCTTCTCTGTACGTGTCTCAGCTGTGGAGATCTATGGCAAAGACGAAAGCCTGCAGGACCTGCTCTCGGATGTCTCAACAGGCAGTCTGCAGGATGGACAGTCACCTGGGGTCTACCTGCGTGAGGACCCTATCTGTGGAACACAGGTTAGTTGGAGTTTAATTATGTGCTACTTATTATAAACCTACATCCATGTTAAACATTGCACTGTGCCTTACTGTGTGTTAAATGCTGTACCGTGGCCTTATTTTAGCCTTTGTATTGTAGCACACAATGAAGCCATGTACTGAAAGGCAGCAGTTCTGGTGGTTTGCCCTGCCAAAGCTATTCAGCATCCTTCTGCTGGCACTGCTCTTTCCCTTTATCCAGAAGCCACCTGATAGAAGAGGGAGTAAATCCTAGTGGGGCAATGGCCATTTGGGGGTTGGGTGGTGGGTAGTTGAAAGGGCTGCCAGGTGTAGGTGTCAGATTTTGTTTTTGGGGTCTGTATGAGGCCAACACTTCAAAGGCTGCCTGTAGGCTTGTGAAGTTCAGATGCAGCAAGTGGAGCTCCACCCAGTCTTCCTCTTGTACTGTTGCTTACTAAGGGGTATGGATATGCATTACTTCTTATGTCAAGCCATTTATTTTGTAGAGAGTTCAGAAACATTTTCTCCATAACATAGAGACAATATGTATTGATATTACCATACTTACGATGATTTACTACTATCTTAAAATGTAGTGGATCTTTAGAAGATTCCTGCAATTCAGATTTTTGATCATTTTCTTTTCTCTGATTTTTAGATGTGCTCTTAGCAGGTTATCAGCATGTTGCTTCCCCTCTGGGAGACCCTTTATCAGGATTTAGATTTTAGCCCTTTCAAGTACCATAGAAAATGTTCCTGTGACAAAAATTCTGTCCTCTGCACCCTTGATCTACTGCATATGTCTTTCTCAGTAATATTTCTATATCTATGTGCAATTTTCAGTTTGATTGCCCCAGAGACTACATCTAATTGGCTAGTTCTATACAGAGTAGCTCAATTAGCTTCACCTTCAGTACTCTCAGTTCTCTTGTCATATTTAACCGCTCCATCAATCTCCTTTCTTTTCTGTCTTTATCACCTTTGTTCTCTTACTAACTTTTTTCAATCATTGTTTTCCAGCTTCAGAATCACAGTGAACTGCGAGCCCCCACAGCAGAGAAGGCTGCCTTCTTCCTGGATGCAGCCCTCGCAGCTCGTAGCACCAGCTCACCTGACGCAGATGAGGAGGACCGACGCAACTCTCATATGCTCTTCACCCTCCACATTTATCAGTATCGCATGGAAAAAAGTGGCAAAGGTGGAAGTAAGTACCAGGATGTATTTGTGCATGTGGGTAATTACCATTGGAGATGGATTTACTTTTCTTTCTAATTTTTTATCCATGTAGTGGAGGAGAACTGCATCTCCAACTCATTAATCAAATAGCTGAGATATTACAGACTTAATCAAGAGCTACTGTCCCATCACCCACTCATTTTTCCTATCACTCCATAAGGTGCATAAGGTGCATATCACATGCATAAGGTAAATCAGTCAGGCCTGTTTGGACCACTTCATTAAATTTTAATGGGAATCTTAATAGACAGTAATAATTCACAAGCAGCTGATGACTGTAATCATAGCACAGATGTACCTGAGTGTGATCCTGCAGTGATCAGTACCATAAGGAGACGCCAATGGCAAAAAATAACTCTGAATCGTTAATAACAATTCACATTGTTAATAGACATGGGCAGCAGACTAGAAGCTTTCAGGAAAAAAGCAGCGCAAATCCTGCACCAGAATAATAATGAGAATGAAGCCTACGCTGAATCCCTGCCCTTTCCTTCTGCAATCATGTGAAGTAGTACATGTAGCAATCATAATGCAATGCAGCTCCTCCACAAGCCACACCCCCCACCCAGAAGAACTTTATATGACATACAGAATGGCAGTTATAATACCATGACAAAGGAAATGACTGCTATTCGAGAGCTTTTGTACATCAAGCTGTGGAGAATCGAAAATGTCCTCATTTCCCCTGCTCCAAAATGGTATAATTTTTGACACATTCAATTTTAACTGACATTTCTTTTACCTTATTACATGTTCAGCGAGCGAATAGGTCAGCAATCTGAGTTTAGTTTCTGCAGCAACAGTTTGAGATGTTTATATGAATATGGATGAAAAGGTCTGTGTGCAGCTGTACAATTGGCTGTTTTGAACCACATCAGTCAGTGCTGATTACTCAGGAATAAATCTATCAGTCATGGCAGCTGCTGACCTTCTTAAAGGGTTTGGAAGTTCATACCAAGGTGCATATGTACAATCTTACTTCAGAACATCAGGTGTTATGTTCTCTCTATTACTGCATCAAAATGCATCACTATTGGACTGCCATTTCCATACTCACATTCCATACTCGAGTTTTGCTATTCCCAACTGAAGTAGTCTTAATTGCTCAGTCGTTGTATTTTGTCTGACACATAGTCTCTTAGGATAGTAATCGTACCTCATCAAACATTTGAGCTAAGAGAAGTTAAGAGGTTAAACAATTCCTTTACATTTGTAAAACAATTCACCATGTATGTGTTATGCATTTTGTTCAATTTGTCATCCATCATAATGGAAAGTCTCTCTCTCTCTCATCTCAGTGTCTGGAGGTAGAAGTAGATTGCACTTAATAGACCTGGGCAGCTGTGAGAAGGTGCTTAGTAAAAGCAGAGAAGGAGGAGGAGGTCTGTGTCTGTCGCTTAATGCCTTAGGCAATGTCATCCTGGCTTTGGCAAACGGAGCCAAACACATACCTTACAGGTAGGAGAAAGCATTTTACTTTTGGGCAATTGTTTCTATTGACTCAAATTTTGTACATTGTGTTCTGACATTTCAACATTTTCGGAGAGAGTACACATATGTCGAGTACACATATGTTTATTTAAGTTAACCAACCTTTCATTTGCACATTCAAAAACTGTGATTTACTGAGATCGACTGAAGACGTTAGAGAGGAATGAATACATCATCAAAGATGTCAGCAACAAGATTATGCATGCTGCGTTATTGCTGACAGATCTATTGCCTGGTTTGCATGGTGCTGATGTTAATAGTGCTCTGCCTAGTACTATAAAGAGTTACATTTACACCTCTGTGGTTACTTTTACAGTTGTTCAGAATAATCAAATAATTCAAAATAAAATGTGAAATTCTGTTTTAATTAACAAGATGTGTTGTACACTGTTAAATGACATAGTGAAATTATCCAAGGTCTGAAGACATTCTGACCATTTTCTAATGTTCTGCATTATTTTTACATTTTTTACTATTGTTCAGGGATAGCAAACTTACAATGCTGCTCCGTGATTCACTTGGAAACATCAACTGCAGGACAACAATGATAGCCCATGTTTCGGACTCTCCTGCTCATTATAATGATTCACTCACCACTATCCAGCTGGCTTCCAGAATTCACCGCATGAGGAAGAAAAAGTCTAAGGTTAGTCAAAGTAAAACAATCATTTTAATGAATTATAATGGAATCAATAGGCACCACCACAGAATGCAAATTATGTTTGTTCTTAAGTAAAAAGTATGTTTGTATGAGCAAATACGGAATAGCTATGTGTATAGTATGAAAGACTCACATTATACAGTTTTGTGCTAATGAAACAGCAATTTACATATTTTAGTGTCATTTCAAATATCTTTATTAACTACTTTTACTTCAGTTTAATTAAGCTCAAGATCTATTTTTGTGTATAGCACCTTTTAAAATATCCAATTTCTCAAAGCAGCTTCACAAAAAGTCTATAACTTAAGATAGATGAGCAAGACAATTACTTTTGGCCAACAGCATAGCAGTTCTCGCTTTTCTTGGTCAGGGTCATGTAGGGAGGCCAGTTTATCACAGATCTGTACAGGGTTCACTGTAGAGCCACTGGATGCGCCCCTGACTATCCTCTGGTGGGCTGACATGTTACCTTGCTGTGCCACCTGTTTTCCTAGTTACAAAAATTGATAATTAATAAATAACTATGAAAAAATCCTTTGTTTGTTTTTTTGTTTAGTATGCATCCAGTTCCTCTGGAGGTGAAAGTTCCTGTGACGAGGGAAGGATACGCCGACCTCCACATTTAAGACCTTTCCATCCACGGACTGTTGCCTTAGACCCAGATCTGCCTTTACTTCTCAGTGATCCAGATTACTCCTCAAGCAGTGAGCAGTCATGTGACACCGTCATTTACGTTGGCCCTGGTGGTGCTACAATTTCGGATCGAGAGCTAAGTGACAATGAGGGTCCTCCAGCCTTTGTACCTATTATCCCATCCCTCAACAAAAAGCAGCGCAGTAAGGGAGGACAAACCGATCATGATCACTTCAAATGCAACACGTTTGCTGAACTTCAAGAGCGACTGGAATGTATTGACGGAAGTGAGGAACCAAATGTTTTTGTAGGTGAAGCTAAAGGAAGTCAAGTAAGCCCTAAGATGGATTTAAGCAGAGTGAAGCCCAAAGAGGAGTCTGTCTCTCCTTCAATTTCCTGCAGACCTCCTACCAACGAATCTTCTCCTCAACAAGACACTGTATTATGCAAACATTTACATTCTGCTCACAGTAAACTGCCAGAGAGCCCCAAACACAGGTCCAAAACTGAACATTCCAAATGGCATGGTCCAACCATGTCAGATATGACAGAGACTGTGTGTTGCTCAAGGGCAGGTGGTGAAATAGTCTCTGTAAAAGACAGCTCTACTCCATGCTCCCCAGAGAAACAAAATAAATCAACAGAATCCCAGCAGCCTGTGGTGAGAGAAAAGATCTTCTGCAACAAAAAGCCACTACCCAAGCCAGCCCCTCCACCCACACAACAAAAAGACACAAGACCTAACAGAGAGGCTGAAGAAAAGACTGCCACAAGGATACCACCCATTGGAATGAGTCATCAGGTGCAGAAGCAGAGTAGTTCATGTGGCAACTCTCCTATTTTGAGCAGAGTCCATCTGAACCCTAGGACTCCACTGGAGGTGTGCCAGCTAAGAGCTGCACTTAGGGAAAGGGATATCTTAAGGACTACAGTAACACTTCAGCAGCCAGTTGAGCTGAATGGAGAAGACGAATTAGTGTTCACTCTTGTTGAAGAACTGTCTATTGGAAATATTATGGAGAATGGAAGACCCTCCAGTATCTTAAGTTTTAACAGTGATTGCTCTGTACAGGCCCTTGCTTCAGGATCTAGACCAGTAAGCATCATTAGCAGCATCAATGATGAATTTGATGCATATACATCCAGCAGTGGTGCCTCTGGCTTAAACACAGACATGGTGGCACCCTTTCAGGAGGACGCACTTGTCTCACTGGATAGCCGTGGTTCCTCAATCAGTTCTTGGCTCAGTGAAGTAAGTGTCAGCACTGTAGAGAGTGAAGGAGCCCAATCAGCCGATGTTTTCCTACCCGAGGGTACCCACATCGATGCAGGAAGTGCATTCTTTCTTGGTCCTCTTGGGATGTTCCAAACCAGTCCACAAAGGGAGCCCAATAACTCTTTGAATGATAGTGGATTTAGTTTCTCAGAATTGGATAGCGACAGTGGCACCTCCAGTAAACTTTCCCTTAGTAAATGCTCATCCTCCCCAGAGTCCACAAAGGAATCGATCAGAACACCATCAAGAATAGCAAAACCAAATAACAGTGTTTCATCACCAACACAGACATTGCAAAATCCTAACAGTGCTCACTTTAGTCTTCCCAAGAAAATAAAACCTACCTCGTCCACATCCCAGAGCAGTAGCATTAGTGAAAGCAGTACCAGTAGCAATTGGAGACGAGAACCACCAAGGCTAGAGGGCAAGTCAGATGACCCATGGCACCGAAAAGAGAATGCCAATGAGTTACCTTTGCCCTCGCATACAGGTCCTTCTTTCAAACTGTTAAAGAATGGAATAAGTGGAATACCCCCCCGAAAAGCCGGCACAATCTACAACAGTATACCTCACATACCCAAAACACAGGGGTCAAATACATCCCAAAGGGTGGTAGATGGATGTGAAAAATCCAGCTGTAGTAAAAAGATCGAAACCCCAAGCAAAATGCCACAACTTAGAAGAGGTGCAACTACTCTTGGGACTGTTCCAGTAATTCATACATCCGTAGATGTCAAGGTCAGCCTGAATGCAGGATCATCAAATGGTAGTTGGAAGTTCTCATCTTTGGAAAAGACTGGGAAAGGAAATAGACAGAATATAAGCATGCTGCCAGGTGGTGTATCGCCACCACCACCTCCGGTGCGAAAGTCTAGTCTGGATCAAAAGAACCGCATCCTCCTTCTCCCAAGTGCCTTAAAGTCTGCATGTGAGGCAGGAAAGTCTTTGGCACCCAGGCTTGCAAATCCAGAGTCAGTGGAATATGATATCCATTACAGAGACAGTTTAAAAGGAACCAGCTTAAAGACTGACCACAGTTTCCTAAAAGCAACCTCTAGTCTCAAGGCCAGAGGAGCAAGAGGGGAAGCTGGACAACTGTATGGAAGCCAGGTATCCCTCGAAAGGTCTGACAGTTTGACCTCTTTAGGATCTAAACCTGTGCTCAGTAGAGAGAACAGTGGGGCCAGCCTTACTGGAAAGTCAGGTAGATCCGTTACAAAGTTTGGATCACTTGTAACCACCTCCACTCCAGTCAATACCTCTCCAATTTCCGGTGTTAATCAACTGAACATGGGAAGAAATGGGCAGATCAAAAGCAGCCTTAATGCAAGACCAGTGCCTGTAAATGCAAACAAAACTCGCACATTATCTGCCAGCAATTCCAAAGCCCTAAGTTCCTCCACTAAGTCTCTCACAACCTCTGCCGCAAAGAATGCCAGTCTCCCACCATCAGGAAAGAGTGCTTTACCTCGTGCAGCAACAGGATGCAATGGAAAACCCATAAGGGGAACTATTATGGGTACTAAGCAAGCAATGCGAGCAACTAATAGCCGTGTAGGTGAGCTGGTATCAAGTAGTCCTCCAGGAAAAAACCTAAGGGGATCAGCTGATTCTGACAGTGGAAACGACAGTGGGGTGAACCTCAGTGAAGATAAGCCTACACCAATCCCAATTCTACCCTCTCCTTATAGCAAGATCACTGCCCCAAGACGGCCACAGAGGTACAGCAGTGGTCATGGAAGTGACAATAGCAGTGTTCTGAGTGGAGAATTGCCCCCTGCCATGGGTCGGACTGCACTGTTCTATCACAGTGGTGGGAGTAGTGGGTATGAGAGTATGATTAGGGACAGTGAAGCCACTGGAAGTGCCTCTTCAGCTCATGATTCTATGAGTGAAAGTGGGATGTCTTCTTCCATACGGATCAGGAGCTCTAAAGCACCTAAAAAGAGATCAACTGGTGAGTAGTATATTTACAGATCTTGTTTATGAAAACCTCTCAGTTTCACATAAATCTGTTTGAGCTTACTTGTTTACATGCATTCTCTTGTCATTATTTATCTTAATGTATCTCATGGTCTCCATATCACTCTTCTGGATGCATTAGGTATTCAGAGACGGCGTCTCATCCCTGCTCCTTTGCCAGACACTTCTTCACTGGGGATGAAGGCTGGTACCACGGGCCAGTGGGTGGACCTGCCCCCTATGTCCGGCCCATTAAAAGAACCTTTTGAAATCAAGGTGTACGAGATTGATGATGTGGAACGGTTGCAGCGGCGGAGACAGGAGATGCCAACTGAGGTAAGAAACTAAGGGTTTCAGAAGATTCAGACACTCTCTAAGGGACAAATTTAAAACAGTTGAAATAACACACATTTTCTTTAAAAACCCAAAACCATACACAACATCTTCTAGCTTTTAAATGCTAAATGCTAGTATTTTGTTTAAATGTTAGTTAGTTTTGTTAGTAGTTTGTTTAAGTACTTTTATCAAGAGCATCATCAGCAAGCTGTTGTCCCGTTTTTTCAGGCATGTTGTTAAACTGTGCAGTGAATTTTGGTGTTTTTAAACGAGGGAGTGTCCATAATCATTTGGAGGTTTGTTTCCTATAGGCTATTAGTGCTCTTTATAGCATGTAGAATGTAGAGAACAGTGATTAAGGAACCGCTTCAGACATAACTTTAACTGTGGGTAACTCATGGTAATCTAGTGGAAATGCAATTAACAGTTCTAAAATAGTAGACAAGGGGGAAGAGAATGGGATGTACTGATTTGCTAAAGAAAAAGTCCTCTACCCATGTTTGAGAACATCTATAATGAAATATGTAGAATATTTTTAACCAGCAATTAATTAAAGACTGTGAATGAGTATATTTGAACACAGCTCACAATTATTAAGAGATTTCATTATTTTTGAATATATATATGCATTTTCATATATTTTTTTAAAAATCTAATATTATGTCTCTTCTTTTCCCTCTTTCTCATGCAGCAGTCAGTTCAGGATGTCGAGAAGGTAATGTGATTAAGCATGCATTCTTGCATTATAATAATTGTACAATGTCTCAGATATGTTGCATAAATTAAATACTATGCAAGGAACAGTTTACATATATTTAAATATTAGTTTATTTTTCAGATTTTTGTTAATTAGTTAATGCAACATTTACATTTTACAGGCTCATGGGCCGTAGCTCAAGGGTCCAGTGTGGGCACCTTCTAGTCCTTAGACCAATATTTTAACCACTGTGGAACAAATCCCACATACATTATTAATACATTCTATTTATACACTATTTTAACAATTATAATGTAGTGCAGTGATTTTGGTCTATTTTGCTACATTGGCTAAACAATATACAAGTAATTGCTTGAAATAATCAAACATAAGCCAGTAAAGTTCACTTTGAATTAGTAACACATTTTGAAAAGTAGCTTAAGCTATTTTAATTTCTAATATTGTTTTTATTATATAATTCTAAAATTGTGTCAATTTGGTTTTGCCCGTCAGTAACGCTTTCCTCTTTCTTTGTAGGGTCTGATGTATTTTAGCACAAAGTTTAAGGATGTAGAACGCCGGCAGCAGCATATCAGAGAGCTCAGAGCCAAGCATGAGACTCTGAGAGAAGAACTAGAGGACACCAAAGTCAGATTGATGATGGACCCTAGAAAGTGGATAGGAGAGTGTAAGTATTCCAGATCATGATTAATATACTTGTTCTGTGATTTGGGATGGGTTGTTTAACCTGTTGTTTTGAATGATATGCTGTGTTTATTACAGTTGAGGTGTCTCAGGATTTGGACCCAGAGTCACAGGAGTACATGGAAGCACTAGAGCAAGTCACAAACGAACTGGATTACTGCGTCAACCTGTGTAAGTCACGTGTTATGATGGTGACCTGCTTTGACATCAGAGTCTCTTCTGAGATTCAAGGGCCACGAGAGGTGGAGGTGTGAAGACTGAATAAAAGATAAACAAGGAAAGGAAAGGAGGAAGGATCTTGGAAGTCTGAATGGAAGGAAAATGAAATGTAGGAGCCAAGTCGTTGACATTGGGAACAAAGAAGCCAAGGAAGGAACTTGAACACTGCACATTACATAGAGGAGGAAAGTGCTTTCCATCTTTGAGGAATGACTGGTACTGATAATGCATAGTGCCTCGCTCTGTGTAATCGTTATTCCAATTAAGAAGAAAAGCTGTGGTCATTTCGATCATATGTTGAGAGGCATCATTTTACCCAAGAGTTCTTCTAGTACACCACAAAGTGCCTTTGTCTTATAATTTGAATCATTATTTTTTGTATTGGTGCTAGTTCTCTTACCAGCATACCTAAGGCAACATTTAACATATTCCTTTCACAAAGTAAAAAGGGTTTTATATTGCATTGTATAGTGTATTTATATGATCAAACAGTCTGTAAAATATCATTTGGTGAGACAATTAAAATAACGAGGAAAGAGCCGCAATAAGCTAATGTTATTGCATTTTCCAGGCTTTGCCTTTCTTCTGTACTTCACCTGTCAGCATTCTGCAGTGTTTCCTCATCGTACCTCTGGAGCCTTATGTTTTCTTTTTTAGTGACTGTTTGAATTGTCTACCTTACATATTGAACAGATCTGTGATGTCTTTTAAAGAGCTACATTTGTAATACTGTTGTTAGTCAGTCACTGCCAGCCTTGGTTGAGCTCACGCTTAACATTTGTCTCTTCAACTTTAGGTCACTTGCCTTGAATTTGAAAGGAACATGACACACAGTAATCTAATTGACGTATTGCAATGGTACTGCATTTTGTCACTGTCGTGACTGTGTTTAGTCACTCTGAATGTACATTATATGAGTTAAAAAAACACCCAGAGCCTAAACAAAGCCCGGAATGTAAAATACAAAGCATTTAATCACCCATTCTTAGTTAAATTCAGCCATTTACTGTAACCATATATAACTGATCAGATTACAACACATTGTGAGCTCTTTCCCTGATTTACTTTCTCTACTTTGCTGAGACGGTGTGAATTTATAATTTGTCATTTTAGTGTTGTGGAAAGACTCATCTGAAGTGAGAAGTCATCTCTCAGACAGTAGGTGCAAGAATGAACTTGCTCTTAACCACTGAAAAATACACAATGGCATGTATCTTTTCCGAGACCGATGGAGAGGTGATCTGATTGTGCACTGAAAACCCAAAGTCTACAGTTCTCTTAATAGACAATACCATTCTGTTAAACCCATACAAAGACAACACTGACTTACTGTAACACTGTGGATAAGATACACTATAGTAATGGTGCCAGGCGCTGGTTCTATGCACTCTATTCAAGTAGAACTTTTGTATAAATGCACTGGCCTTTTTAATCTCTTCACACCCTCTTACAAATACTACTGTATCTTAGTTTCATGGAGGAAACTGTATGTAGGGATTTGTCCAGGAATTGGTTTGTCTTTTAAAATATATCTGTAATGGACTTTTGGATAATCAAACATGTAGTCAGTTACTTACCTGAGCATATCAGAAACAATTACATGGATTTGTTGTTCTTTACAAGTACACACACTCAGGCCCTTTCTTACAATGCTGCATGAGATTTTGTATCATTATTTTTGGATATGTTCTTGCTTCAGTTTGACATTGAACTTTGTAACGATGATGCTGGCATTCACTGTCATTGGTAGTTCTAAACATGAATTAACCGACTAACACCAAACAGAATCTTTTTTTATTCGAAATGTATGCCATGTTTTCATATCAAATCATATTTTCTAATGTTTTTTGATTTTGTAAAGGATTTTCAGACTGTAAAAATGTAAAATATGGCAACTTGGGGTGACTTTTTCTTGTGAATAAAACATTTTTCTTAATGTTGTGTCCGCATCTTTTGTTTGTAAGCGAAAGGCAGCTTATACACTATAAATGGCTGATTGTCTTAAAACATTGCACATGAACAAATTTGTGTGTATATAGTGAGCAAGAATAAAGCAATGCTTCATTTATCAAATAACTTTATTCCATGGTTGTGAACAAATCCTGTGTCCAAAGGCAAATACAAAGCAAATTCTCTACAAACTGGCCACAGTGCTGTGGCACATGGTAAACCAGCATGTACACTACACCTGCTGTACACAGATCTGTGGACAAGCTATGGCTTAATATAGCCGGATTATATAAAAGCGGTGGGCAAAATAACAAAACACCACAAGAAATAGGAAGCTCATTTTGAAGTGGCCACAATGACAAACCCAGCTGCCCAGGTGGGTTATATCACACTGATTTACACGGACAGCACATTTCAGCTATAAAACCTCTTTAAAATTTGCATTTGATAAGTGAGAATCTGTAGAAACGTGGTGAATAAGACTTCCAAAGAGAAAAAAAAATTGGTCAGGGGCCACATTTAATTATCCATCCATCCATCTATTATCTTCTGATTAATCCACATGGGGTCTAATTAATGCCCACCTGGCAACTCTGGGCCCAAGGGCAGGAACAAACCTAGACAGGGTGACAATACCTCAAAGAGCACACACACAGTCATGCACACAGTGACACATTAAGGACCACTTTAGAGACACCAATTAACCTAACACGCAAACCTTTGGACTGTGGGAGGAAACTGGAGTACCCGGAGTAAACCCACGCAAACACGGGTAGGACATGTAGACCCCATAAATTTAATTATTTTCATTTGAACTGGAACAGACTTAAAAATAGGACAAACCGCCTCAGCAAAGCAGTGATCTCAAGCCAAAGCCTTTAAAAGACATTTTACCAAAAAGGTGCTAAACGCTCCAAACATACAGCCACAAATTGGACCCCTTTGCACTTAATTTTTTTAATTAAACTAATATGACATTTTCAACAAATACACAATTACCTTTATATGGGACAATACTATCAGAACCTTCATATCAAACAACAGTACATGATGATACACACGTATGTTACGAGGCTAGAATGATGACCTTAAGACAGTTTACAGAATCTCAGTGGAGAGACCAAAAAACCCAGCAGAGCACACATATCCTTGACCCTAAAGGAATGTCAGTAGTGCTGGATAATTACTATATGATAATGTCCTCCTTATTTTTGTGATTAACATGTAGCTTGCCAGAGTGAAATTTCTCTTCACTGTGTGTACCCCTAATACATTTCAGCAGAGCTGCTTTAATTTAGACTTGCACTAAATATTAGAAAGTAATCCTCTTCTTACAAAGCAAATACAATAACCTCAGCCTGCTCCAATCTTTCTTTCCCTACTGTTGATTTAATTTAATTGAAACCAGAGCGTACAGTAGTAATGATTTTGCTGCTCTGCTGGAGCATCTGGTGTCTATATTGCAAATCAAATCAGTGGCTTTTAGACTTGCTGGCTGTGAGTGCTTTTTGACAGCAGGAAAGAGGGCCGTATCCTTTAAATGACAATGATTAAACTGTACATATTATAATTTGCAGTAATATCTAATCTCTGACATGATTTCATTTTGCATTTGTCCACCTTGGTTACAGTCAGAATAGCTCAGTTAAATGCAACACGTGTCATCAAACATTTTACAGCAGTTTGGATTTCTGCTTTACATTAATTAAAATAAGATTCACATTAAGAGTCACTGACTCACTACAGGTAATTATTCAAATTATTATTTGTGACATTTAAATTTCTAGAGGATTTGGCAAAAATTTCTTGGACAGCAGTGTTATCCACACATTATCCACACATATGTTAATACAGGACAGGTTGTGGCCTAAGTTAAGCATTGACTGTCTGTGATTTGTGCAATTTTCTAAATATAGGTAAGTTAAGATACACTATATGGAACGAACTGCTGTCTGTAAATAATCCTTCTAATCAGTGGTCTATGTTATAAACACTGTTGTTTGCTCACAAGTAGCAAGTACAAAATATGAAGCAAACAGGTGTGGAATCTACATAAGCAAGCAGTTCAATTGCTGTAGTCGCATCACAATCGTATCATTTCAATCGTTAGGTGCAAGGTGGTCAGAATAGCTGTCTTAAGCCAGTCTTTTGCTCATCTTGATATTTGGTTAAAATCAACTGTGTTTAATATCTGTGTGACTGTGGTAACCTAGTTTTTTAAAGGTTCTGGACTCCAGGGTTCAAATCCCACCTCTGCCAAGCTACCACAGTTGGGTTCATGAGCAAGATCCTCAACGAACAACTGCTTGGACTGTATGATTGTATCAATTGTAAGTTACTCTGGATAAGGGCGTCTGCTAAATAATGTAAATGTAATATGATAATTTAATAATGAACATTGTTGACAACCAATAGGCGACCGATCTCCAGCACCGAATGAGAAGCAGCAAAGTAAAAAAATAAAGTCTTTGTTAAACCTGAATAAGTTTTGTGAATAATGTTGACAAAATGAACAGCATGATGGAAAACAACCTGTGACCATGCAAGATCCCCAGAGCAAAACCATAGGGTGTCAGACTTTAGTCTTTAAGCCTTTACAATGTTTCTCCCAGCACTGTTAAGATCATAATGGTAATGAGTATTAGTAAGTTACATCAGTCTGAAAGGTCTGCATTTTCTAAACTATCATCCCCTTTGTACTGAAGTCTGGTACATCTCTCTGCAGTGGTGTTTTTTTCTTTAGTGGAAGGGGCATCTTTTTATATGCCTCTTGGACTTAAGACCTTACAACAGGGAGACACCCCATACTGACTTTACAGAGAGTTATGAAAAGCTGCAGCATCCTGGCTTTTTTTTAATTGCAGCTTTGACCTTGTCTCTGAACTGAAAGCCTCTGGCCTCTCCCGGAGTGAGGAAAATGAGAGCATTGCTATGAAGGAGAGTTCAGGGAAAAGTCACAAAGATTCCCCGTGGCTTTATTTGATCAATCCAAATATAGACAGGGAATTTCCAGTTTTGTAAACACTGCACACTGCTGATTATTAGTCTTATGGCTCTAATCTGGTTTAGCTCGTCTCCGTTATACCTTAATCATGTACAGTAATTAGTAGCAACAGAGATCATAGAACAGTGGAGAGAATATAAAGGGTTAGTGAGATTAATGAAAAGAGAGCTACATAAATCAGTAAATTAATAGCTGGTTTATGCCATTCCATGGTCCCAAACATTAAAATCGCATGCTCTCTGTGCCCATGTTGTCACCCAGGACTGAGTGCATGCCCAATAAAGAGGAAGTGATCTTTAGATTTACTTCCTCTAGTCATTTCTAATGAGCAGACCTATCCACAGCTTAACGACACCAGGTCTCTTATTCGGTCACTCCCATAAAAATGCACCTTTGATTTGTAGAGGACCTAAACCAATCCCTATATTGCTTAGGGAGATCAAGGAGAACATTATCACCCCCTCTGTAATTTTCTTTGGTTTGGTCCCGACATGAAATATTCATGCTCTAATTTAGCCAGGTCCTTATTTACTCTACATGCTTAAAGGTTCTTTTTGACACCTGTGCTTGCCTCCACTACATGGTTGGAATATTTATTTGCTTGTTTAAATGGCATCATTGATGGGGGTCACAAAAGTTCACATAATTAATTTAGCTGATTTTTTAAAACCATCACTGGAAAGCTGACATTGATGAGATAATCTCATTATTTCTATGTTAGTATGTTAGACATGCGTGCAGTTTCTCCTTGAGACTGCATGCGATTTTTTGAGCCGTGACATTAATTGTGCCACCCATTGTCTGTGTGAGTAAGAAGATTAAAAGAGAATTTATGAGTGCCCTCTAGTCAAGGGGTTGTGTGGTTGTCCCAGGCATTGTTAGTGGGACTGCAAGGCTAGCAATTTACAGCCCTGCAATCAGACTGAGTTCACCTTATACCAGGGCCCAGCTCTTTAAAAGTAGGTCATAAACCTAACCAAATGCTGCCACTTACTCTAAGTAATTAAAACAAGCTGGTTTGGAAAGAGACCTTAAATTACCTACGAATGTGGCTGAAATTTACTACCACATTGCTTCTCACTGCCTTCAGGAGTGCTGTAACTATTGACAAGCTTTAACAAACGCACACATCATTATCCAGCAGTTCTCCAATGGTCTTTCCAAGTGCTTAAGGCAGGACTGTCTCGTGGGACTTGGGTTCATGGAACGTGCCTTTAGCTTTGGGAGAGGTTATAGCACCAGGGACTAAAGATGTTTCTTTGAAACAGCTATAGAAACTAACAGCCAAAAGACTAGTCTCCAGATGTACAAACAGTGGAAACCTGGCCAACTCCAGCAAAATGAAAGGGGCACAGAGGGGCAGAGCAGGGTCTGTTTTGGTGCAGCATCTGTACTTATTTTATAGATTTTTAAAAATTTTATATATTTTGTAATCTGGCACACTGTTATATTTTATTTGTTGATGCATCTGATGTTGACTAGCATGAAACAGATAAGTATCCTAGTAAAGACAGGCAACAGACTAGTGTAAACAGCTAGATTACAGCTAAGATCAACATTTTTATTATACGGAGCGCAACATCTATAATGGTTTGTAAAGCTTGGATCTGTGCATATCTAATAAATTAATAACAATTAATATTTTATTTAATAAGTAATCATTTGCAGTTGTATATGAAAACTATATATGTATATATGTACTGTACATGACTGTGGTGACCTAGTGGTTAAGGTCATTTTAAGACACTCCGGATAAATGACATATATTTTAATCCCTCCATTGATCCTTCCAATGCATCAATTGTAAAGCAGACCTTTTAAGGGTCAGTGGCATCCACCTTCATTTCTTAAACATCCTTGTATCTAGGCATAAGTAGCACAATGCTTTGTTCGTGTGTGCCTCTGACATGACTGGTGTACAGAGTTCTGTTGTTTGCCTACTCATCACCCAGGAGCCTGTAGTAATGGAGACAAACAACAACCACAAGCTTGATAGAAGCTGACAGCAACCTGGCAGCAGTTAGCCAGACTGGGGCATCCTCATCATTATCCCCTCTCTTACTCCCCACCGCGTTCCATTCTGCACCAGGAAAGGAGCGTGCTGGGTGGCCAGAGACAAGTGACCCTCATTCACTGATGTGCTCTCATGAGAAGAAATGCTAATTAGGTCTGCTCTGTGGAATTATGATGGACTGAAGCAAAGAATAATATTTGATGACAATCCATTAAATTGGTCTGGCAATTAGGTTTAATGGAGTACATGCAATAAACTAGGCCATGGCCATATTTATATTTCAGGCTAACTCTATCCTTCAATTTAAGCAAGTACAATTTTTTGCTTACTGCCCCCATTTTTTACGTTCATGTTACAATACTGATATTATAGCTGTGTAATTGGATAATGCCTGAAACAATTTAGATACTTGAAGACAATTTATACTTATTAGATCAATCTTTAGGACATGTTGGAAACAGTAAGTGTTTTGGATTTGAATATATCTAATATATTAAAAGTATCATCCTCAGTACCAATAATGCATTGTATGTTTTAAATGAGTACAATTTTCTCTTATCATTTAACATTGTTCTTTGTACCTGTAAAGTACAAGTGTGCTTAAACAATTCTGAGAGAGTTGTCCACATCCTATATATGATTTACGAAATCATTTCTGTTTTGAAAGAACTAACAACCGCATTACCTTCCTTGAAACAGGACTTTCACATAGCCACACAGTTATGTATGCTACTGTAATGTAAATGTAAAGAATATTTTCACAAGGAACTGGATGCAATAATACATAAATATGTCAAAGACATTCAGGCATTTTTAAATGAACATGAAAATAGTTACAGAAAATACAGTAATGTACTGTAAGTTATGACCCTGTGAAGGGAGAAGCCGTAACTCTTGTGAGGATAGTATAATAGTAATTTTCTTTGACAGAAGACAAATGCATTGATAGACAGTATCAGGAAAAACATAGAACAACAACCAGATGAAACAGAGATTTAACAAAAGAATGTGAACCAGTTTATGTAGTTATATGTAGGCACATACACTTATGAATTACATTTACAGCTTGCCATAAAAAAGTAGGGGAAAGTCAAACACACAAACATGAGTAACCTGTACAAAAAAGTCTCTCAATACATCAACAGAGTTAAAACAGTCTCTATTCCGAACACTAACAAGCAAGCGATTACACAACTGGTAAGGGTGTAACCATTATTTACTCACACAACACACACACACAAATTCTACTCTTAGACTCCACCACTTGGATTGTGGATCTGCAGCACTGATTGGCTGTTGAGGTGGCCTGTTGTTTACAGCCACAATGTTCAGCACTAAAAGACTAAAGTAATTTTATTTAGTATTATAATTTACTATAATTCTTGAGATCACACCCATTAAGCAGAATGGATGTTGATTGGATGGACGTTAAACAGTGTATCTGCATCGTGTGTTTTCTTACTGCCATTCTATATATAATATTTAACTCAGATTTGTGCACACTGCATTGACTGAGCTGTCAGTATATCAGTGCATTTGTGTTATCACATCACTGTGATGATACAAAACTGTAAATCTGCACCACAGTCAAGGTCTGTACCATCATATCTGAATTACCAGACTAGTCACTATTACTCATTGTCACTGTCTACTTCATATGTTCATGTATTCAGGTGCATATACTATTTGAACTTTTGACACTGGGAGTAGGAAAAACAATCATCCTCATTGGAAACTATTTGTTGTTTCTCACACTTATCCATGAGTGTGTCCTTCAGAAACCATTTCAAATTTACATAGCTATTTAGATAATCTGGGATAACCATTGTTGTCTCTGCTTACACTAAGAACAGGTTGTAAACTGCTTTTAATATGAACATCAGGCAACCACATTATCTAATTAAAAGAGATGAGATGCAGTGAGCTTAGTAATGATATCAATTACTTAACCCAAGCTGCAAATGACTGCATAGAAAATTATGCTTAAGTAGTTTCTTCCCTAGATTCCACAACCACAAACACCACTCTCTCAGGTCCCACAGCAAGTCCCAAAATCACTTGACAATCTCAAATATGATGTTTTAAGGCAGCTCTTTCTGCTGCACTTACAATGGTGCTGACTGCAGTAAGTTATAGGCTCATAACAGATGGGCTCCTCTAATGAAAAAAGCTCTTTTAATTAGCCTGTCTGAGGACATTTACTTACCTTGTACTGCCCTTTGCCCAGCAAAAATTCATGGAATAAGCTGGCCCTATCGTGAGCTCTCAGTAGTTGCCATCTGTTGGGCAGGGGCTTCAGGATGGCATTCCTATTATTTCCCACTCTACTGAGCCAGAAAGGTTCCAAGGGATTCAGAAAAGAGGCTGGCTCTGAGAGGGCCTACTCATGCCACCTAGTTCTGTCTCACTGGTAGTCTTGGCAGTGATCTTTGAAGCAAGAGCAGAGGATCATTCATCAGGCATGGTATATCAACTGACATAAACAGTGCCAAGTAATGTCTCCAATGATCAAATGAATAGAGCATGAACACTTAAGAAGGTACCTGGCATCTTAAAGATACAAATTCCTTTGCATTAGGCTACGGACCCCCTGACAACCCTGTTATACAAAGGTGAATATAAAAATCCATACTAAAATAATTCTAATATTGTTTTTTTTATGATTATTTTTGTTTATTTATCCTTAAACCTTAACTTCACATCTGCCAGGCTTGTGCCTATACCATTTGAGCAAGAAATGTCTTGCCACCAAACTTCTAGCATGGGGAATAGCCTAAGCAAATTGTAAGGTTGGATATACAGTTTGAAAGACTGTGATTACTGGGCAATTATCTGATGGATTTATATATATTTTTAAAAATCCCCTTTAGCTATCCAGCATTAAATGAACCTCTGCAATAAATCATTTCATAAGTGCCATAAGAGTGTTTTCTAATAGACTAAAGTGTATTATATGAGCCCTCCCAGAAGTTTCCAGATAAGAGTTCTGTAGGCCTTCACCTAATCCAACAAATGTTGATAATTTCTGAAAACAATAAGTCTTTGATCTTCTCAAGGATTCACTACTTTGTTCTTACTAAAGGCATAACGTAATCACAATATGAGCCGTATAATTGAATATAATTGTTTGTAAGCCTTCAAGGTGAATGGTTTTTGGCAGACACATTCCATTCTGATTTATAGTAGTCTCTATACTCAGTCTGTTTAGGAGTTTTGGTTACAGTAGCCTAAAGAGTCCCAACATAAGTAATCACTATTAAAGTTTGTCAGGAGTCCAAAAGACTCAGTGATGAAACAAAGTGTCAAATAAAGCTTTAAACACAGCAAGAGGCCTTAGGTGATTTCCTGCCCAAGTGATTAAACAACACAACTGAGATTGTACTGTTCTATTCGTGTGATTGTATATATATATATATATATATATATATTCCTCGATTCTGATGTTTAGTTGGAACTTAGACAACTGCGGGTTGTCTTGACTATTTCCATTTGCAGCCTTTAGCAGTCGCCCTTATTAAGTGCGACTTGCTTTGAAATCTTCCTAGTAGACCAAACCTCATGTTGGTACAAATAAGAAAAAACCTAAGAACACAATTCAATGAGAACCAGCTAGGATCTGATGTAGGTAAAATCGACAAACACATAATCAAGGAGTTGTTTTTGTTTGTTTGTTTTTTGTCTTGTGGTTTTCTTGCATTTTTAGTCTTTAGTCTGCTGGGTGACATGGTGAGTTTTTATTCTCTGCTTGAGACAGCAAAATATTCAGACATTGAGTGGAAGCTTTTTCCAACACCAGAGTGACAGGATGGAGAAGAGCTTGATGCTTGCCTTCCTTTCATCTTATGTAGAGGATCCAGTCCAGTCAAGTTCTTTTCTCTGACGGTACGAGGTACAGAGCGTGGTTTTATTAAAACCTTTAAGATGGTTCTGTTGACCATGTCTACACACATAGATGCGCTGAGTTTCTATCATTTGATTTGCAGCAATAGAATAAAATAAAATAAATTACAATAAAATAAATCAAAACAGTTTATCACTTGAGATCGTCAATATTTTTACTACTGACATATGTCGAGTTACAAATTGCTTTAATTTTACTATTCACTTTATTTATATCAAATTCTGCCTTTTTGCCAAATTCAAAATCCATTCTCACACTCTAAAGCACGTTTTGCATTTAGATGTGCTTGTGATGCATAATAGTTGGCAGTTGGCAGAAGTTAAACACAATTAAAACGCAGATGTCATAGCTTACACACAAGAACTCAAATTTGTCTGCATTTGTTGCTAATGATGTGATGAAACCAATAGAAGCCTGGTCAGAAGGTATGTTGAAGGTTGATACCAATAAATGATGGAAACAGTTGGAAGATGTAAGAGTGTGTGTACAAGGATGAGAAAGCAGATGAGGAAGAGCAAGATCAAACAAAGAACATGAATTTCAGATTAAATACAAGCAACTGTAATAGACCATGTTTTTGTTCATGAAATAACAATGAGGGAAGCAGGACAAAGATATCAGCCCAATCTCAACAGATTCACTGTGCCCACCATAATCGGGAGATTCAGAGAGGAGAACAGGTAATTGGCATTTGGGCCATTGTATGCTTATTGTGTACAGATGTATTTGCCAATATAAAAAATATGCGGCAATCCATTACTGTTTATAATAATAAACTGCTTGTGTATTTTACTGTAGTAACTGTGCTAGCAAACTTCAATTGAATTCAATTCAAGTTTATTTATATAGCTCCTTTTACAATAGAGTATTGTCTCAAAGCAGCTTCACAATATTACACTTTCTTAAAAGGCCAATCCCAAGTTGAGCA
>JAVSBV010000147.1:6470157-6494354 GCA_033117975.1 Parotocinclus spilosoma | reverse complement strand
AGTAAAACATAATGAGTGGGCATGTTGTTGATAGTCATATTTTTGAAGCCAGAAATATATTAATGTCTTGCGTTGTGTTTGGGGGGGCAAAGACACAATCTGGGGGGGGGGGGCAATGCCTGGATGTGCATGGATGTTTCTAAACATTAATACAGAACTTAATGTTTTTTTTTTAAGTATATGCTTTATTTTATATTGTGTAAAACAGAATGTGATTTAAATAATTATGTTGCGTTGTGGTTATAAATCATGAAAACAAACAAGAAGCAGATTTTTTAAAGTAATGTATTTATGTATGTATTCAAAATGTTACACTAGAAACAAACTCATTTTGTTTAGAAAACGTGAAAAAATCTACAGGCTAATCACTGACATAAAAGGGAGAAATAAAATGAAATTACAGTAAAAAAATAGTTCATCTAAAAGTGATGAGTTTAAACTACTAAATTGGCACATAAAACCTGACTGTAAAAGCTCTAATGACTGTTAGCAGTGGGACCTTTAATAAGCATTGATGAGATCCACCTTTAAAGGACAATTAAGAACAATTAAGCAGATCAGCAGAAGGCCGGGCAGCCATAGAGGATGTCATGACTTCAGACAAATAGCTGGCCTTAGGGTCACCTCGTGTCTTTTCACTTAAATTGTGCAAGACAGTTTCTCCAAGACAGCTAAATTCTGTACACACACTAAAATGCTCACGAAATAGAGAAGGAAAACAGTGAGGATTTCAAAAGAATGCATGTATTTCCATGAATAACATATCTATGCTGTGATGCTTTATTTCTCGAACTACATGCATGTATCCTAATCAATAAAACATAGATTTGTATTCATATGATATCAGTCTGACATGATGTCAACCTGTCAGCAATAGCTGAATCTGTCATCACATAAATAACTGGATAATTACTAGACACCCAGCACTGATGGTAACTGCCTATGCTGAGATGGAGCAAAAACTGACAAATGATGCTATTGTTGCGGAAAAACCAAATCCGGTTATGGAGGTAAATAAAGTCTGGTCTGCTGCAAATTAAATGTATTAAGTTAGTACTTGTAAAAGAACAGAAAACAAATTAAAGCAGCTTTTGATTTGTATTGAAGCAAAGCTGATCATTTAATTGCAGTTTGTAGATATCTGACTACATAAACATGACTCACTCTATACATTTTAATTAATTAAATAAAAAAATATGAAATCAGGAATGGATTAAATTTGCATATGTTCACTATAGATATGTTCAGTGGCGGTTCTAGACCAAAATCCCCCGGGGGGCCGAGGTGGGGCCAGTGTGTTTTTAAGGGGGGCACATTTATAACCATATATAATGGCAAAACGGGTCATTCGTTTATTTTTTATGTTTTATTCTATATTTACAGTTATTTTTCACAGCATGACATTACACTATCTCTTTAAATTACATGGTTATTATATCACTGTAGTAACAAGAAAAAATAGAAAGAAAAAGATTCACAATGTTCCCAAAATCTTTTCAAAATCAAACTGTAATCTTACTCTAGTAAGGAATATAAGCCTAGCCTACTAAAAAGAAAACGGAGAGGATTGTAACCTCTGTTTTGCAAAGCATTGGCATTTTGCATTTCACAAATAAGCTAAATACTGTAAGATAACTGTTATTTCATACATTGCACAAATAAATATTAAGTTACATATTTCTGCACAACGAACTTTTAAGAAAGATGAAGTTTCTTGGTGAACATGACTGACATGGGCTAGGCTGACTTCGCATAACAAGAGCAACATGCGTGATTGAGCGAAATAAAAATATTGTACTGAGGAATAACAATAAAACGCGAATCTGTGCAAACAATAACATTACGCAATGAATCGTTTTCCTTACCTTCTCTGCTTTGCCGGTTAGTCCGTTCAGGGCTCCAGCTTAACTATCAGAAGCAAAGTTCACAATTCGCGCTGCTGCTGGTCTCTTCAGGTTGCAGATAACAGTGTGTGTAGCGCGTTAATGAGTCCGTCTAGAAACATGTCGCGTAGGCTACTCACGTTAGTTCCGTTCTTCAAACGAGCGCATGTCGCGGTAAGAAATTAAGAATTTAAATCATTGGCTGATTGGTGCAGGGGCCATAACAGGGGCCAAGAGCAATTTTACAGGGGCACTGGCCCACCCTGGCCCCCTTCTGGAACCGCCAATGTTAATAGAAATTAAATTTGCCAAATAAAGTCACATACTGTAGCAACTAGGAATAGAGGAATACATGTGTAGTTTGTATATTGCAGACTACATAAATATTTTCACCAATGGTCATGCTCAATCCCTATGAGAAGTAATTGTACTAGATTTTTAGAAAATGTATAAAATGACAAATAATTAGAGAAGAAGAGAAGAAACAAATTATTTTAAAATTTACAATTGTTTAATTGAAATCTCTGTTTAGTCTGGTTTGTTATTAGATAAGTTCTTTGCAGACTGTACAAATTAGTTGGATGTGGAATTATATGTCTGTATCTAGTAAAAAAAGAATTGACATTTAACTAAAATAATTTTAAACATTTTTCATTTTTTAGGTTATTTGTCAATGTGCTTACAAATAAATGTATTTTATATTTAAAAAGAAAAAGATACAGTATTTTTTTAAAACAAAACTTGCCCATTATATGCCATCTGTGAACTAAAATGGCTAGAAAATACAGCAATACTGGAAAAATTCCAAAGAACAAAACATGTATCTAGCAGCTACAAGAAGCTGAAGCTGACAAAAACAACATTGCTACAGTAGCAGAAGTTTCAGGTGCTACATCAGGGCAGAACTTTGGGCCGCTGCCAGAGACTAGATGTGATGAAACTATTAATTATTTGACTCAAAGGTGCACAGACACCCTGCTTTGCAAGAAGAATCTCAAGGTATATTAAACAACTCCTTCCAACCATACATGAACATGCAAACGGCAGTTTGCCAGTCTGACAATTTACAGTATATGTAAATTAAGCACTGAATAATACTGGTATCTACAAAGTTTATTTTTAAAATACTGAAAGACACCAGGACACTGAGTCACTAAATTACCTAGCATGTCTTTAAATGTGAACGGAAAGACAAGTTCCTGGAGGAAAGTCACACAGACATGGTAAAAACATACAAAAAGCCGCAATAACAGCAGCTGGGCCAGGACTTGAACCCAGATCTCTGCAGCTGTGACGACACAACTCTAAACATCACAAATACCAGATGCCAAATGCATTGATATGAAAGGATTTGCAAAATCCATAATAGTTCTATGTTTACCAACTAACCCCCCCCCCCACACACACACACACACACACATACAGTCACGCACTAGAGGGTTGCTTTAGAAACAATTAACCTAACCAGCATGTCTTTAGACTGTGGGAGGAAACCGGAGTACTTGGAGTACACCCACACAGACACGGGGAGGACATGCAGACTCCACACAGAAAGTGGCCAGGGATTGAAGCCAGGACCTTCTTGCTGTCAGGCAGTGGTGCTTCTGTGAGAATTAATGTTGAACATTAATAAATGTTCATTTCTATTTACCATGTATTTGTTAGGAGACTCACCGCGGTCTCCCGTTTGCCCCGCCGCCATTCCAGGTCTGCTTTATGGAACGATTCCTAAAGCGGTTTATATTCCATTATGGGATTGACGAGATGATTAGGTTCACCTGGGATGTTCACCAATGTGGCACGCCAAAACTCACGCTTAAATAATGCGCGTGCATTATTTAAGCGTGAGTTTCGGCGTGCCACATTGCCACGTCGTCATACTTTCTTTGCCGTCACGATCGGTCCGCCATTTCGCGCACCTTTACGGTCAGCTGGTGATCCCGGGGCATTTAACGCCGACGGATGAGTAAGGGGGGAACCCCTGAGGTATAATTATATGCCTCAAGCAGCCTTTCCCCTGCACTCACTGTGCACTTTTGAGCTCCTGCTCAGCCCCTGGCGCTTCGGAGACACACTGCGTCGCCCTATTTGGGGAGCACTCCGAAGCAGCTCTTTTCTTTTGAATATTGGAGAGCCTTTTGCTCTGCCTTTTCAGTTCCTCCTGTTTTTGTCCCCTACGTCGCGTCAACCCCAGACACGCATCCTTGGGTCCGTTTAGAATATCATAACAGTATTTTTTTTAATAGTTATATAATTACAATGTATTATGTTCCTTTCTATTCAATACCTAGAACATGTCATGTTTTGCTGTAACAATTAGGTAAACATACTTTAAATCTAGATATAGGAAAATAATTCCTCAGGCCTTTGTGTTTGCACCACACTTTCCTGCATAATAGCTTGTACCTGCCAAGTTAAACTGTCTTGTTACATACAAATATACTTGTTATATACAGTTGTTACCGCTAATGATTTACTAACTAACTACTGATCATTAACACTCATGGTAAATATCTAGATTTTAAGGGGCACATGGGCACTGTCAAGGGGAACAGCTTCCTGTGTATAAACGCTAGTCTGTCCTGTGACACTCCCCTCTAAGAATTGACTCTTAATTGAATATGCATAATGTGCTGTACTGTCCATTCCAATCAATAATGTACACTCCTCTATATGTCACTGACCTTTCCCCCTGCCTACCACTGCTCAGCAGGACTGATAATGTTAGGTTAATTGCTGTTTTTAAAGTGCCCCTATTGGGAAAGTGTGTATGAGTTTGTGGGTGTATGTGCCCTACAATGGACTGGCACCCTGTCTAGGGTTGTTCCTGCCTTGTGCCCTTTGCCGCCAGTTAGACACTGGCTGTTGTACAACCCTGTCCAGGATCAAGCAGGTAAGAGATTAAGCGAGTGAGCCATAAAATATGTAAAAATCTGTTAAATGTTTAAGGTTTTACAACGTAACAGTGTAGGAGATGAGGATTACCTTAACTACCAGTACTACACGCTTCTTAACCACACTAGTGCACTTATTGTGTGTTTGTAACTCAACTCTGAACATGCCATATAATGATTAAATGCAGGAAACAGCTTTGAATTGTAGGTTTATACATTTGTATATGGCTATTATTACTGACTAAAAATGTTTATTTGATGACTGTATATATACCTGCAACTTACTCTCTTACGTAACCAACAGAGATACTTTATTGGCAGATATATTTTCTTGCTGACTTGGATCCAATTTGTAGCAGCCGTGCAGTCTGTCTGCCTCTTCAGTCTGTCACAGTGACACTGCAGTCTTAGTGATACTGTCTAGTCTTTTAATGTCTAGTCTAGTAATTTATTTTTTGAATTTGCAACTCAGTGTCTTGCTTCAAGTGTTTCATGAGTGTACATAGAGTTTTCATTTAAATATTTGTAAATAATTGTAATAATAATTATTATTAATTGTAGTAGTATTGTCATTTTTATGATGATAATGTTGATGATGATGATGATTATACTGCTCACAAAAAATATAATAAATAATACAAATATATAATAAAATATCCCCCAAGTTTGAGAAGTGTATTATTCTTAATCATCACATTCAGTCTCGAAAAAAAGGTGAAAAATACAACTGCCAGTGGCGATGGCAGGCCCTCCAGTGATATCATCAACTAAACACAACAATGCCACAACAAAATTCGTTTATTTATGCATCAGGTGAACCACCTCTGTAGCCAAGATCATTGAGTAGTCTACTATTAGTGTTGTCAGATAGTGCAGTTATCTTCATAACTTTTAAAGTCTGACTCAGATCAGGTTACTGCCACTTTCCTGTTTGCATGGTAAGACATATACACTCAATGACAATTTTATACTTGTATAACTTTATTAGCTTGAATGTTTGAATATGTGGACATGTACAAGATGACCTTCTGAAGTTCAACCCGAGCATTAGATCAGGAAAGGATGGATGGTTGTTGGTAATAGATAGGCTGGTGCACATTGTGCTCAGTTCTGACTAACATGATTAAATCAGGAAATTAATCCTTTCTTTTTGTTTATCCATGTTATACACACGTCCTGCCGTTAATCACATAATATCACGGTAGTTAGTCATGGCATCTCTGTGTTAAAAAATATATGATATATAGGGTTATGTATTAGCCATGGTTTCAGACATCCACAGGAAGTCTTGGAAAGTATCTCCTTTGAAAAAGGGATTACTACTATATAGCCAATATGAATCAGATGAACTGTCCAGAAGAAGTACTGTATATATAAAACCGCAAGATGTGTCCCACACAAAATCATAAAAATCTACTTTTTTACAACATTTATGCCTAAAGCAACTAACTAATTAAGCAATTGACTAATGGTACTTAACTTGGAGACAACAAAAACCCACTAGCATGCTTACTTATGATGTAAGGAGAACTTTTAAATAAACATTTACAAAGCTGACATAATCAGTATAAAGGTATATACTGTTTATTAATGGTTACTACCACTGTAGGCATTAAACAGTGCATACCTGTATGATATTTATTCTTCTAATCTATTAAGAAAAAGTGACATTTGAATTTTAACTCTTAGTGCCCATTTGCCTTCTTCTCATGCATTTACTTTGTTAAACCTCCGGTCACTCATCACATAAACCATTTCACTTACTGTGAGCATGTGAATATGATTGTAACCATTCTAACACATTACCTGTAAAGTTAGAGCAGTACAAAACAATTAATGGGAAAGTTATGACTCCTGTTTTTGGAGTCTAGGAAAGTATGTAAACAGTGTGTGAAATTGCAAATTGAAATATTGCATGGTGTGTGAAAATGCAAAACATCCAAAATATCTCACTTCCTGTTGAACGTGGCTTATACATTGTACAGTGGAACAGAAATCAAACTTAATTGGTTTCAGAAGGCCGTTTTTAAAAATGACTATACTCATTTTTAATGAATGTATAAAGCAAAAGAACGTGATACAATTATAATGAATGAATACATGAAATAAGTGAAAATAAAACTTTACAGCCACTGAGGGTTTGACTGAAATCGCACCCATGATATAATGTAATTAATACTGTAAAAATAATATATGATGTGATCACACACTAGTTAATCTTCTTGCTTACCATATTGGTACTACTGGACTGGGTTACATGAATCATGGTTGGAAAACACCATTAAGTGTTTTATTTATTTAAAGTTGTAATTTTTGTTTGAAATGTTCGAGTGAAGAGGTTCCACAGTATTTACAATTTGGTTTGATACATTATTACTGTTGGGAAAAGCCACAAACATGTAGTTTTCACCCATGGGAACCACCTAAAAAATTGCCAAGTCTTGAAGAAAAGGGGGTATCCTTGCAGAAACAATAGGTCTTTTGCTCCAGTGCTCAGTCCATCATATGAAGATGCGCGCACACACCCATACATACACACATAGTCTCACACAAAGGAAGATCAGTGATTAGCAAGCATAAGTGACAAAGATGGGTATGATTTGAGTAGGGGTGCTAAATCACAGAAGAGCCCAATTATATCACATTTAAGTTCAAGTCTCATTCTTGTTCTCTCTGCCTTGTCCTTCTTATCTTTGCCTCTCTACACATCAGTTAAACCCCCTCTATTTTCCCACAGCCTCATTAAATCACAGGCACTGCATGTTGAGATTTGGAAGTAGCTCCTGTGATGGAGGCACGTCTGGCAGGATGTGCGACATGCTGCTATTTTCTTCTATGACTTGGCTGCCAGGTAGGTACTCGGGCTCATCTTTATTCATTGCTGGGACAGGAGGAAAACTTTTGATTGAGGTGGAAGCTGTAGCCCTGTGTGCTCTGTATGCTGACTTTAGATTAGCTGACCAGCTTGCTCTGCTTGTTCCAGGAATGCAGTTTCCTTTCAGCTTCTGAAAAGTATTTTTGCTTGCTTTGTGATGTGTTACTGCTGAGACACACCAGGTTGGTTAAAAACAACAACACCCCCTCCCCAAAACAAACAAACAAACAAAAACAGCACATAGTAAGTGTGACTGAGTATTGCCTTCACTTATTTTGCAACATGACACATTTGAACAAACCAAAAACCTAATTTAGTCTTTCTAAACCACACTGTGCCTGTGTAAAAAGAAGGAACTTCTCATTCCATGATCATGGAATTAGGTTGTATAAAAATGGGAAAAGTAAAAAAGTAATCCAAAAAGTAATACTGGGCAGTAGTTGGGGCTCTGGACCAAATCCTGTTTCTGCCAAGCTAACCCTAACTTCCTTACAAGTAGTAAGACAAACAAACAAAAAGGTATGATAAATGATCTTGGAAATTAAACCATGCTTCTTCTTTGAATATACTCTTTAAGTAGCATTAAGACCCTCTCAGTTCTAATATCACATTGCTCATCCATCCTGATATGTATGTTCCACATCTGTCAACTTTGCTTATTCCTTTTGTAGGTCTGCTAGATGTCATACACAGCTGGAGACCAAGAGGATCATGTTTAAACATCTTATGTCCAGTAAAACACTGAACAAACTTTTATTAAAATGTCACAGTCACTCTTTCCCTCAGCCCTGTAAAGAGACTGGGCTATCAAAAGAGCTGCCAGAAAGTATGTTTAAGAACTCATTGCTGCACTGGTCGGCAGAAGTTAAAGAAACCTCAAAAAACACATAAATCCAAGAAAGACTTTCATGATGTCCTTCATCATTAACTGCATTGTTTTACTAAGTTGAAAAAATGTTACTTCAGATTATGTTAATACCACTGGAGCAGACGATTAGCATTTTTAAATTAGCAGCCATGATTACTATTAAACAATGGTGATGTATAAAGGAACCATGCAGAATGGCTGAAGGTGGGTCTTACCTAATTTCTCAGTTTGATTTATATTGATCCTGGACATGGATAAACTGCACAGATGGAGGGGAAACGTTCAGAATATGCTGAACTAAAAACATTCAAAATTTTTCACAACATTTTCCAGGTTGGAAAAAATAAGATGTTGACCTGTGTTCTTCCCCATGGATAGAATCGTCATGTTTTACTGTTTATTGTTCCATTGTTGTGTCTGAGATGAAGCAGTATTATTGATTTGTTTACTGGAACAAATTAGACCTTTGCTCTGGAGATGACTAAACAATTCATTTTGAGCTTGGTTGGTTGTCTCGTAGCTCACTAGGCCCTCAGTGGATATTTCTTTTCAGGTTTAATTACTGTTGGTAACCTGGCTGGTGGTTCAGAAGAAGTGCTGCATTGCCCCCTTAATTAGCTGTCGGCTGTTGTGGAGATACAGCTCATTGATTATGGCATGATGGCTAATAAGACGTTGGATCATGAAGCGTCATTTATTGAAATTAATGATAAGGGCTGTGCCATGAAAACATTAACATTGATGCTTAAAATGTTTTACCTAGAACATAAGTACTGAATTGTATGCTTTTAGAATGCACAGATATATTTTCACACACTCAGATGGAGACTGTTGAACTTTTGGTTTTGGCAGTGCCTGTTAGAGTTTTGGCAGGATCGATAAAATCCCTCGACAGTCCTCCTTTCACTAGTCTCCCTTCAGCACCCCCCTCCCACCACAGTTGTTCATGAATATGGATGGAAAGTCTGTAGAATCGTTAATGTGCTGCAATTGTGCTTAAATCAATATACAGGGTAAGTCAAAAGACAAATGACACTGTTTTATTATAAAAACAAAAGGAAATATGACCTATCTAAATACCGCAGCAAGTAATGGGTGAGGGGCCTATCTTTTAAGCCATGTCCGGAACATGGCCGTATTCTTGAAAGCCGCCATATTGACTCAAGGGGAAGGTGATTGGCTCCAATGGGAAGGTGGTCATGTAGCATATCAAATAAGACCTGACTTGTCTCAAATATTAATTGCTGCAATTTTGTACTATCTCTTTTGGCTTAAAAGTTATCATCATAGAACCTTCAAAACTGTTGTTGTTTGTCACAGATGAAGATGGAAGTGACGATTCCAAGGGTATTGTATCATAGCCACAGACTTCAACAACCAACACCCAGAAAGAAGACCAATTTCACACAGCACTGTTGCAACCCATAATAGCCAAATTCAGAGAAACCGGGACAGTGGATGACAACCACATAGTGGTCGTTCAAAGACTGCTACCGAATAAAAAAACCTCTACAATGGTTTTGTCATCCTTTGTAAAAAGTGCATGACACAGCACGCAACATGTCCTGTGTCTTTTGACTCACCCTGTATATAGAAATCAAATGTTTTACCAATATGAATGGGAAATAAAGACATCGGTATGAAAAGAGAGATATGATAAAAAGTCATTATACACCAGCTAGAAGTCTGGCAGAAGTCTGCATGTCAAAGCTCTACAACTATGAAACCATTTCTGTTCTTGAAACAAAGCAAACTACACAGGGAGTTTCCCAACTGCTTAGGTCCCTCTTTCCCTTTTCTCTCCCTCTCTTTCTCTCCTCCCACATTTTCTATCTGAATGAGATCACAGATTGATGAAGCATGCCAAAAGACATGCTGTGGCTCTCGTCTTCCCTAAAAACATGCATCTCTGTGCCACAACTGGAACAATTTGACTGACACATGAAATAAAGTTGCTTTTGGGATGCTGTCAGAACACTCCATCTTATTTACATCAGCCAGTCCTCTCTCACAAACAGCTTGGCACATCCCTAGATCAGAGACAAATTTAGTCTTTAAAACAGAAATTTTAAACAGAATTAAAACAGAAGTTTTATGGGCACTATATTTCTACACCCTTCTAAACCTCTGCAAATTATATATTCATGAATATGTATATCAAGACCCTTGTGTGGCTATGGTGCAGGTTCCTTCAAGCGCCATGGTTCTGGTACATGAGCTGGCTTACTGTATTTTAGAGACGGGAAGGCATAAAAAATTAATAATCGTTGCAGGCAACACAGGAAAATAGCAGCTGGGTGAAATAAACATGCTGATGACAGTTATTCCAGCCTTGCTTTAGTGAAGTACCACCCACAGCTCTTTTGCCCTCTGTCTGAGAATGCACTTTGCAAACGATTTTCTTATTGGATGGATGGTCTGTCCTCACTCGCTAATCTGTACACATTCCAATCAATCATTTCTGCCTTGAAACTAAGTCAATACTGATGAATAGGTCTGTGCATGATATATAACTCTAAATCGTAGTTATGCAGAATAGTTTCTGTCCTGTACAGAATTTTAAATAACGACTTTGATGAATTGTAAAACACTTTATTGCAACACCTAGTAATACTTGATTGATTTGAGTAAAATGATTACAAGATGGCAGTCCAACATTCCCACTACAAGACAAATACCTCTCTGAAACGCAAGGAACAATCATTGCTACATGATAAATTTACGTGACTAGAAATTAAAACAGTTTGGTTTTGTGGTGAATATGCAGTTGCAATTTAAAGTTGACTATATTTAAACAAGCTCTGCTTTTAAAAAGTAAAGAGTGGTTTAAATTGGTGGAAAATGATTATGTAGTTATCAAATAGTTATAGTTAGCAAATATCGCCTAGTGTATCAGAAAGCTCAGATGTGAAATGAAATTATAATAATGCAATTTAAATAATACTGATTATATGCAGTGTTAATGTAGTGTCAGTATATGGACATTAAATGTTGCTGCGAAATCTAAGTACGCTTTTCTATTTATTAATGCACACTTTACAACAGTTACTCAGTTTGCAGCTTTTCAGCATACGTTTTCTTTCACAATAATAATATAAACACACATTGTAGTAGAAGCTGCCTCATGTATGTATATACCAATTTATTATTATTATTTTTTTAAATAAAATACAATATTTTATAAAATATTAAAATTATATATATATATATGTTAGGCAATACAAGTCACTAAAATCAGACCACCTGAGGCGTTGCCTTTGTTGAATAAAATAAGCTACAATAATCAGGATCCACCATGTAATAAAAACACTATATTCAGCACATGCATGTTTAAATGAATTAACAGTCCAACACAAAAGGAATAATGGGTAAAACACAATGTTTACTCTGATGGATGTCTTACTTTAATGTATTTATACTTCTTTTGTTTCTTCTGTCATGTTTGATTTGTTTTTAATTTCCTCAGGGATATTATGGGTGTATAAGAATCACTTGCTTAACCTCTGAAATGTTGCCGAATTGCTGAAAATGATAGCTGCTAACCCAATCAAATAGCCTTAACAGGCACGCTCTCCCACTCGCCGCTGAATTGGATTAGGTGAGACTGAATGCTGATATTAACCTAGTGATGTAATTACCACTATGGTTTGAGTGCTAATGCAGTTTCTAGGCACCCTGAATATTTTAAAATTGGATTAGACATTTACCCTTCTCAATGGACCAGGTCATCCGTTATTTAAAATGGAGTCAACACTCATGCTAATGTATATTTACCTTTGTGGGGGAGAAAAGCGCTACAGGATCCTTACCTCAGCAGTCAGCTTTAGTTATGGTCAACCAATGTTCTAATGTCTTTGTCAAGTCTCAGCAGGTTGACCTCTATTGATTGTGGCTTTGAAATGTGCACATTAAGAGTCAAACTCATTTTTCATATTTCTGTATTTGATCATCAGTGGAAGCATTGAATAAATTCTCAAAAGACAATGAATTATAATAAGGCACACTGCATTTACTGACAAACACATCTTTCATATTTATTTTTCTGTTGTTTTGTATAAAAATATAGGCCTATACTATACTATAGACCATCCAGACCATGCTTTTAATATTGTAGAATAGCAGGAGCATCACAAAGTGAAAAATCCATGGCAGAATATTTTAAGGACAATATCCAACAATGCTTCACCCATAAAGAGCCATGAGCTGTTGTTCTGGTTAGAGTACTGGTTTCAAGGCAAAATAGTGTCTGATTATCCATGTATGCACGCTTGTGTGTGAGGCTGTATGTGCATAGGTGGGTGGATGGGTGGGTGTGAATATTTCATTATTTGCAAGGTCCTGGGCTATGATTGTGGCTCAAGGTCATGAATAGCAAAGCAGGGTCATAACAAAAGGAGACTGTGTCCACACCAGTGAGATTGGTTGCAATGAAATTACACACCACAGGGAATTATGAGTATGACACTGCTGATGATCACATGGAATGGTCTTACCACAAACTGTGGAGGCTGTCACTCCTCATCTTTTCGTTGAAGGTGAGCAGTATAGTGCTTTGGAATGCAACACCACAGAACAAGGACAAGGTCAATTCAAACATGGTATTGAATGTAATACTTGCTGCAGAGTAATATATGGTAACTAGTGAATAATTACATTTTTATTTCCATAGTTGTTAGGCAATACATTTCACATGAATTATGGGATATTTTATTATGGGATATTTCTTTTTGACAACAAATATCAGATGGCTGCAAGATATGTAAATGATTACAGGTGTGGTCCGATTATACATAGTTTTTTGCCGCAAGAGGGTGTAAGTGCTTTCCCCTACTGTCTATAGAAAAACACCCTCATATTTTGGTTGGCATGCCTCAAGGTGAAGGCTCGGCTCAGACAGACCACCAGTAGAGAGGATTGTTTGGTCCAGCGACAAGCACGAGCAGCTCACACAGTTTTGTTGTCTGCCATCCAGACACAGGTGGCACCTTACCTGCACACCCCAGTCTCTGCCTGGACCATTTCCAGGTGCTTGGCAGAAGGGAATTTGTTGTCACTGTGCCCATTACATGTCCCGCCATTGACAACTAGCTACCATCATCTTTGTTTTCATAAACGGAAAACTAAGACTGCTATGGACTGCGCTGTAAAATTGTAACATTTAAATTGTAACATTTAAATTGTGTAAACCATTTAAAATGTTATTTTTTCTGCCTAAATATTACATAAGACATCATCATATTTTCACTTAAAGTTCTAAGATGAATCATTTATTTATTGAGAGACGTTTTCCTTATATAGAAATATCTGTAAGCTGTTAAGGGATGTGAACCTCTAGCTGTTTTCAGTTAATGGGATGGTGATTGGGTGTAAGTGGGCATCCTGTTGTATATAAAGAGGAGTCTGTTAAAGTTTGATATTTGTCTGAGGATGCCAGAAAATAGCTGCTGATGCTCAATGGGAGGAAAAAGGTTACACAACTATCTGTAACAAATACACTTGGATCTGTGAAAAATTGTGTTTTTACTATTATGGTTTCGACCATTATAAGGTAAAGCAGCAAATGGTTCAAGAAGAATAAAGTGTATGGAATGTCAAAGCAAAGTTCTGTTCATGTAAGAAAACACTAACATCCCAGTAATCCCATCCCACTAAATTCCTCTAAATTCCTCCAAGTGAACGTGCAGTACTGATCAGCAGTTAGTACAATTGTTTAGTTGCAGCTATTCCTGCACAAGGGTATGACATCAAAGTCTGAAAGCAATGGTTCAGAAATGTTGTCACTCACAATGACCAAGTATTTTGTCTCATTTGTGTAATTGGGTTATTGTTATCTACTTACATTCAATACCAACAAATGTCTAAATGTCTATTGTCTAAACATGAGAGCAATAATTGTGTAAATTGTCATTTTTAAGAAGAAACCTTCTCTTTTTGAATGCTCTGGATTAGTTTGATCAGGGTTGTCATGCTGTTAACAACAGCAGTAGTCAGCCATCATGTTTTTGTTCCATCTGCCTTGATATCTACACTGCTCACCAACAGTGATGAAGACCACGGAACATATACTGCTCACCAAAATTAGCAGATATTTAAAAATGAAAGGGATAGGGTATATTATTAGCGGACATTTCATTAAGAAATACCCCCTAATTTTTGTGAGCATTATATGTTCCATGGTCTTGATATCTTGGTGGAAACGCTTTCCTTGTTCTTTACTCATAGCTCCAATATTTGAGGGAAAGTAATTCAGGTGGCTGTCGAGGAAATGCATTTTGAAACTCATTTTTGGTCCTAGTTTTTGAAAAGCAATCAACAAATTTTGAACTAAAAGGTTTATATTTTCAGCTCTGAAGTTCCCAAGAATGTATGTAGCCACATTAGAAAAAGCAGGCCAAGCATCATTTTCATGGTATTGAGGAATTATCTGTCTTTGATTAGTAGCCTAATTTGTGAGCCAACGAATGCCAGCATTTAACTTCGCATGTCAAAAAGCATGATTTGGTACACAGTTATTTGAAGAACTCACCATCTTGATCCAAAACCCTGATGAACTTGTTTTTGAGCCCCAATTTTATGTGCCCAAAGTTTGTCCTAGTCACCCAGTTTAACCTCAAAATATCCATAATAAACTTTTCGTACAAAGTCTATATTTGTCCTTTTTTAAATTTTGTATGGTAATTTGGACACTTCATGGTTCTACTGTCACATTTCACTGTACATTTTTTCCATGGCATTTGCTAATTTTGCTAATTAAGCTTTTGCATACAAGTTATCTGACACTGCTAGTCTGAAGAAATTTGCTTGATGAGAATAATAATTACATTGCTCAGTATTTACACCACTCAGAGCAGTATATTACATCTCACATTTGTTAATCTCTACTACAATTTCTATGAATTTATGCTGCCTTATATAATTTAGTATTTTTATATTACATACATCATACCAGCAAAATGCAAGCAAGTAAATAATGTTATTAAATATGTTCCATATTTAATATGGCAAATGCATAAAATGAGACCTCCTTGCAGCTGAATAATTTTAGGAGATGATATTAATCTGGTCACATTCTCCACTGAGTGGTGGACTTGTGGACCGGAGGGAAGTGTCAAATGTTCCAAATGTTCATTTACACTGACTTGCCAGCGCTTTGTATGATCACATTCAATATAGGCCTGCAGACCTAATTACACATAGTGCCAGTCAATATTTTCTGCATAACAGACAAAATGTCTTTAAATTATAATACCTTTCCTGTACAGACTCTTGTGGCTGGCTTTTATCTTGTGTGTTTTTATGCTGATAATATAATATGATATATCATATTATAAATAATATTCCTTTCCTTTTTACTATATCCTTACAACAAACTTTTACCATGTTTTACATAACATTACTTATTTCATCAACATAGGAAAAAACAAATTTGGCGTAAAACATCCAATGGTTCAGGAATCCTTCTGATGTGCCCAGATACATACTTTTATGACATGCAATGTTGCTGTTGTTTTCTCTGACTATTGCTGTGGTATGTTTTTATTTTTTAGACGTGATTGAGAAGCAGTTTGATTGTTTACAAGGTATTAGATATTACAGATATATCAGCAATTTGAAAGATGCCCACAAATGATGACGTGTCCAGATGGTCACACTACTTTACATACCTAGTCCAGTGGCACCTGTCACTGATGAAAGAAATTGTTTATGCAGCTATAAATTACCGAAACAGAACGTGCAACATGTGCCTTAATTTTTTTCCCCTTTCCCTTCTGGGTATGTAGCTCAATTGTACAACCAATTCTACTTACAGTATTTGTCTATAAAGACTGCATGGCTATGCCATGGTTGTAATGCACCTGTTGAAATAATTTGTCAAACAGAGAAACAGAAAGAAAAAAAGAGGTCTACATTTTTGGCATGTTGTGCATGTTAAGATTTCTTCTTAAGCAAGAAAGGAAGCAGGTGCACATTTGCAAGGACGCAAAAATGTACCAGTGGGTGTCTAAATACCATAAATTAAACATTAACATAAATAAAGCATTTTTATAGAACGATGGAATTGAAAAACGTGTGTCAGTGGAATAATAGGGATGACCGAAAAGATTCATATCTTCCTTAGTTGCTCGTTGATGCTGTGCTGAATACCAAACCAGGTTTATGATAAATACTCTGAATGACATCAATGAATAATTCAGCATTTGGAAGGGAAAAGTCTACCCAACAGCCAGCAATTGAAGAATTTGAACTGAACATGTGAATTCAGTAAATTGTCACTGAATCACTAAGTAAAAACTTGCATAAACAAACCGTTCAGTTGTTAAACATTTATAGTCATGGGCACATTATGGAATTCCATAAGACTTGATAACTGAAACTGACGTTTCACACAACAGAACCTCCACATATCCATAGACATGCTTATTTGGAGGGCATCTAGTCCTCAGTTAAGAACTGCATGTACATATATGTTGGAGTGTGTGTACGTGTCTATACTACAGCTCTGTGCCGTGAAGGAAATAATTGCAAGCACAGTCAGAATTTGAGAGTAATTGAGAGAGCCTGGTGATATGTGCTGCATTATAATTAGTTTTAGTAAATAAAAAGCATTCCTTGGGGATCTCACTCTGCTGAAAAGCATTTCTGTGGCATGCACAGAGCTCTGGTTAGTTTTACAGTGTGTGAGGTATCAGGCTTAATTATTCTATAGACATATAGTAAATAACAGGCTATGAGTAAACAGATGGGGCATAAATATGCTTAGGACTTTAAAGAAATCAGTATACAGACAGCAAAGGATCAATACATAAACTATTCAAGGTGAAAGTAAGCTGTATTTTTTCTACATTTATTTATTTTAGACCTTGCAAGCTGGCATTTTTGTCTCAGGAGCAGACAAATGCTAAAATTCTAAGAGAATCTCATATATTTTTCATGGACATTTTTTTTCTTTTGTCAAATAAGAAGTGGGGGATTCAACCAACCAACCCCAGTTTCATCAAAGCAACCCCCTCGGAATATAAATTATTACGCACTAAAGATTAACACATTACGTGACTTTTATATTAACCTCTCAAATGCATACATTAATATCGAGTTTTCCACATACTAATTTGATCTGTCCAGTTTTTTACATTTCCAGGGAATTGATGTCATTGAAGCTGATTTGCAAGTTCGACCTTACTTTGTTGAATGTAAATAAATGAATCACTATATTTAAAAGCATCTGATAAAAGGAAATATATTAAAATGCAAAGTGAAAAAAGGTTTCAGTTTAATAAATGGGGTACTCCAACATACTTTATAGATGTTTTAGGCTCTAGCTGTTTTAGTAAGAGGCACCATCTGGAGGACCACGAATACAACAATATATTTTATGTGCTGAAATTATCTGCTGACCAGCCATCTCCACAAGGTTAAAATTACACCATAAAATGTGCATCATAAGCCTCATTTCTACTATAGGGCCGAGTGAGTGCCATGTTTGTATGAAGCTTTCCCCATCTGTTGTGTTTATAAATCAGTAGTAGGAAGTACGTAGAAAAAGCTAGAGTGGCAACATAAATTCATGCAGCGAGTTTGTGCATACCTTTATATATGTGTGTTTATTAACAATATTTTGGATTTTTGGGACTGTAAATCTTCAAGGTTTAAAAAAAATATATAGGTATATAATATATTTCTAATATATTTGTCTTTGTTTTTATATCGTGATAAATTTTTATTTTTATTTTTAGTGACTGTGTAGCTCATATTTTGTAAGTGTTCTCATATTAGTTTTGTTTTAATTTTAATGTAAGAGTGCTTTTTAACATCTGGCCATGGATGACAGCTGTAAATGAGCTGTTTGGGGTAAATCTGGCTCATTTGCATTTCAGGTGATGCTGTTAATGAATGAACACTGTCCTTGAGAAATAAGTTGGTACAAAATCTAATCAATAAATAATGGATGCTGGTTCCTAAAACCCTGGGCTGTGTAGCAATATACATCTACAGAATGTAGCAGATGCCGTTATCCAACTGATACAGTTTATGTATAATCAAAGAAAAACTGGGTTAGGTTGGGGTAGCACGTTGGTTATACAGACTTGAACCCTGGAGCGTTCCATTAATATTCCAGCAGCTTAACAGCTTTACCACTACAGTCCTTGAAGTAGCTAATTTCTGTTTACGTTTTTTACCTGATTTGCACAGATCAAAGAATACTGAACTCCTACATAATACTGACTTTGTTCGTGCAGCATTCTGGCCACTGTTGCACTCTTTCTACCAAATAGCCAGGTTTTCTCTAGCTAGTGAAGTAAAAATCCCATATTGACATTCCACACTGTTGAGTCCATCTTGTTCATGATATGTGGCCATGTTCTTTCTCAAGCTCTACATGGCTGTTAATCAGCATGATGGCACAATTAACAGGAAGAGCATAACAAGCAAAACTTAACCTAAACTCACTGGGAGGCAGGCAGGCTGATTCATGGGTTTAGCGCTGCCAATCTGTAACATTTTTCACCTGGCTGTTTAGCTGCAAACCAGATCTGGCTGACATACATTTAACCCAAAGATGGATGGGGTATTGGCCTGTGCCCATGTGTCATTGCGTGGCTTGTGGATGGGTCAAATAAATAATGTGCACAGTATATGTAGCATGGGACAATACATCAGTGCAGAACTAAAACCCAGGGAAATGCTGTAAGATCTTAAATCACCAGCAGAGAAATATGATCTCAAGGTTATTGAGCATTGGGTGACTGATAGAGACTTCCGTTGGGCATCTTTAGAAATGAGATACTTTATGTAGCTTTACCCAGTGTCATTTCATGCCTTGCTGTACTGTGTCTGGTAAAGAACAATCCCTGGATTTATGTCACTGTCTACAGCTCTTGGGGTTTATCAATATTTGTACTGTATATCGGCAACACTGTAAGGGTTTTAAGGGCCAACTATATGAGCTTCGACAATCAATAAGTAGTTATTTGAATCATACTTTATTTAGGTCTAAAGAAATACACTCATTGACAAAATAATAATTAGCCAAGAAGTAACTGTTGGCATTGAATGAAATTGTATGTGTGAATGTAAGTTCATTTGAGAATCTGTACAATTGAAAGGATGATCAAGTTACCCTGTTAGGCTGCCTCTAGCCCGGATACAAGATGAGATTGAGCATTGGAGGCAAACAGGCCTCATATGGTATCATGTGTTTAGATTCCTGGCATAATTGTGCACACAGCCTGTAGATACTCGTCCATCACACCAGCAGTTAGAGCAATGTATTGCTCTAAAATAAAGCCAGGATTGAACCGCTTGTGACAAGGCTTTAATACTCGACCTCGATCGTCATCGAAAATCAAGCACAGCCTGAATTTGTTACTGTTGAATTTCAGTCCAATGATGCACCCTACGCATTCTGTCAACTTGGCAAAATGTCACTAAGTGCATCTTAGTGACAGTCAATGATACTGTATCTCACCAAGAGGGGCACTACCCAAAAGTAGCCTCTTTTATAGTAGTTATTTTATAGAGCAGCAGGCGAAGCACTTTTACATCCTCTTACCCCCCATTGTCTAAACAGGTCATGCCTGTAATCAGTTACATGTCTGCCATAGATAACTGCATGATGAGATTTGCAGCAATCTGACATTTTCTGAGTCAGTGAGTACAAGTGTCAGAAATTGCCCACACTAAGGGGAACCATTTTGTTGTATGCTTTTGATTTTGGCTTGTGAGAACTGAAATGAGAGACACAGATACAAGTAGAGGGAAATGGATGAGAATTTATCTTAACATCGTTACAGTGAAAAACCCATCTGTTGGAGGAAGGTCCCGGGCATGGCTAAAGGTGTTTCATTCTGAAAGTGTATCCTTGGTGAGAGTGTACTTGCTGCTGGGTGTTCTTTCTAGGCACAGGATGTCGTACAGTGATGCTATGACTCTTAGACTCAAGCACAACATACCTGGTTGTTACTTCATTCATCAGACATGTTATCATATATATGGTAGTAGTTTACATTTATTTGTAATGTTTGAGTTCTCAGACATTTTTGTGTCACACCTCTCAAAGGAAAAACTGTCTTCACTAAAGCCCGACTATCACACAGGCCTGTTTTGGCACACATCAGTTCCTTGCTCAACCAGAATACCGATCTCAGGATCAGTGGGAATTGTTATAGCATAACTTGTGATATGTCAGATCTTTGCTATGACAAATCCCTTTTGTTCCTGTTCTCTGTATGGTGATATACTTTTTCCCCAGTTCCAGCAAAGTGCTATTGCCTGTGTATTTATGCGTTGAATAATAAAGCAAAGTGTCTTTTCATGTCCTGCCACAGCATGTGACCCTTTAATGCATGTGTATGTAATCAGTTACATTTAAAATCATGGCAGTTTTGGATTAACTGTATAAATATGGATTAAATGAGCTGTCATGGATTACTTGATCAAGCAGATGCAGTATATTTGCCATAAGTCTGCTTAAAGCAAGCCCTGGAGGAAGTGTCTAAGTGTCTAATACCAGTCTGTCAATGCTTAGTCTTTACCAGAAAGCACTTCTGATTTTCCACCTAGATATAGTTTTGAAGGTAGCTATACTACTAACAAAAATTAGGGGATTTTTTTATTGGATATTTCATTTTGAAATACCCCCTTACATTTTTTGTGAGCAGTATATGTAGCACTAATGTGTTTTTAAAGAGTCATATGTTTGTACAAAACTAAACTTTCAATACATTCAAAGCTAATAGCATTGTGGTTGGAAATTTGGAATGCTTATGCACTTATGACAAGTGCGTAGTCATAGCGTTTATTAATTTGGATGGTTGCGTTTATCTTATTTATTAAAAAATATGCCATTTATGAAAGTTTCTATATTATTCATTAATTGATTTATTTTAGCGAATCAAATTATTAGAAATATAATTGCAACGTTGTGCTGTTCATTAAACTGAAACTCATTCCCGTGAACATCGCAGTTTCTAGTAAAAATCTTCTTTGATTGTGTACTCTGTTTTGATAGGATTAAAAGTATGAAATGTTATTAATACGATTAACTCTCACTGGACAAATTTAAAAATGACAGTTTTGGGGCATGCTGGCAGTAAACAGGGTATGAGCAGATGTGTTTTGTAAGTCACCTGCAAGGCAGTAATCGGGAATCGAGAACATGAGTGATTCCTCAAATTTCCCCTAATTTTTGTGAGCAATTCACAGGACACATTGTGTGGTGCGCTGTGGACTTCTCACCATTGTAGACGTTTCTTAGTTGGTTGCATTTTTTTTTTTAATTTTGGAAATGACAGTTACATCTTAATTAAACTGAAACAGATTATTTTAATGACTTGTCCAGAAAAAATTCAATCTGAAAACCCCAATCAAAGTAATCAAAATAGTGACTTTGAGAAAAGGTAACCATTCAAAAATGTCTGAATTATGATTCAAACAAGAATAAAGTCATGTTTCTTATGTGCTAACGCTCCTTAGATATAACAATGTTTAACACATCCTTACTGTTTTGTATCCAGTATTAAATAAACTTAAAAACATGTTGAAATCAATCATTTAAAGAAAAATGTGGCTTCTGTTGATCTAATCCATGTCATGAGGAAGTTAAATGGGATTTTCATTGCTCCCAAAGAGAGCTAACACAAGTCACCATTTTCAGCCCATCCACCTTCATTTAGCACTCCAATTTCAGTCTGTCTGACTAAATAAAAACTCTACCAGTGCCTAAGGACAAGGCCACTCTGTCTGTCATCCACAGCCTTCACACACACTTTTACCAAAAAAAAACCTGAGGATCAAATATAACTCCTGTTGTCTAATTTAAGCTGAAAATAGAAAAGCTTCCCATCAGGTTCTATCATGACAGGAGTGTGAGTGTGCTTCCTTTAGTGGGCTTCAGGGGCATAAATGACACTGCCTCCAATTGGGAGCAACAAACCATCATCATCACTGGCCTTCCAGGATGTCCTCCAAGGTCATTTACTACATCTAACAAGACTGCCAAATGGAGAAAGCGCCAAGAAAGAGTCTTAAAGAGTATATTTTTCCCCCAGTATAGGCATGCATCTCTCGCTTATCGTCTTGAACATTCACGATTAAGGCTTTAAAACTTTAAAATAAGACTTTAAAATAAAAAGGCTTTGAGGAACTATGTAAAATTAAATCACATTTTAGTCTAAGGCTTTCCTTGAATTTAAATTGAATTTGATAAGCAGGCAGTATATGGATGAACCATGGGTGAATACAGACTGCTCAACTCTGTTATAGAATTATTCAAGTACATTTAATATCCATACGTACATCAGTGAATAATTTTAAAATGTACAGAATATTCTGACAAGCAAGAAAATTACATTTATATTATTAGCCTGTAGTTTATCTGAGTTGTGTAAGAGCTCATTTAAAATATATATAAATGCACAAATAAATGGCTTTTTATACATTTTGGTGCAAAGTCTTGGACAAGTAAAAAGGTTGCAAAGAAAAGTGAAATAATAAATATTAAAGGTTTTAAATCCAGCAAAGAGCAACCAGTTTAGTGAATTACTGTATTTGGATAAATTATTGTCTCTTTAGTGTAGCCATTATATGCTTGCTACAGTACACTCAGTCACCTTCTAGCATACACTAGGCCAAGAGTTCTTAAACTTTTGCAAGCTGGGCTGCCAAAACTGGTTCAATGAAACCAGTGACCACCCCACGGCATCTACCAACCCTTTACCCCACCAAAATAAGCGACTTTGCAAATATAGACAGATAGCCCTATGATAGGCTATTATTATTATTATTGTTATCATTGTCATCGTCGTCATCAGTAGTGGTATGGAGGTCTATTGTCATTATTAGGCTATTGTTATAATTAGCAGTAGCACCATCATTTTAATCTGAGCTTGCGGGCATTATAATTATTATTGTTGTTGTTGTTGTTGTTGTTAGTGTGTGTATGTGTGTGTGCACACGTCACAAATTTCCACAAAGAATTAGAGTAAAACAGATCAGCAATGAAATAACACCACACAAGGTACTAAAAGGGAGGCAAGAATTGGTTTTGAGGTCGGAATCACCTCGGTGAGGCGTGGTTTACAGATTGTGAATACAGAGAGCCGGAGTGAATATAGCTACCACATGTTTTCAGACATTTATATAGTAACTCTGACGCCGCCTAACAGGTTTAAACGCTGTTTTATTTGGTAAATTTGAAATTATGCTGTGGATCATTTGATCAATATAAAGTCTAACCGCTTGCATTTCGACATGGGGGAACCTGCTGCATCTCCTTTGTACTAATAGCCAGTGAGTCTGTGATTTTTTTACCCTGTTTTGTTTCAGGGCAGAAAAGTCTAGTGAATGACCCACTTGTCCACGCAATAACGATATTTTGCCTCCTCTTGATATATATGATGAGAGATGAGATTAACCGTACAGTCGCAGCCGACCCTCGGTTACTTGATGGATCATCGATCTCCACACATTTCTGTCCTTCATCGATGTGATCCATGAAGTATTATGGCAGGATAGTGGAGTAGTTTGCCATTTTTTTTCTTCATCCCTCCCCATTTATCCAGGCTTGGGACTGGCGTGCAGCTGTTTCAGTTACACGGCTTTGGTGTTTTGCATACACAAGTCAGTGACAATTTGGAGACGCCAATTAACCTAACACGCATGTCTTTGGACTGTGGGAG
>JAVSBV010000147.1:6443699-6460641 GCA_033117975.1 Parotocinclus spilosoma | reverse complement strand
TGTTCTTCTCTTTTTGAGGTTTCTTTGTGTTTAATATAAGAACAAATTTGTTATGGATTAAGCTTGCCTTTTAAATTGTCTATATAAATCGATTTAATTAGAGATTAAGTATTTCAAACCTAGTCTCCTGAACCAATTACAAGACCTTGTTAATTGAGTCAAAATAAATGGTCAGTCAATTTGTTCCACCCCTTAACAAAATGTTACCTGTTTGTAACCGTTCAGGCCTCTCAAGAAGTGCAACATGTAAACTATTGCACAGATAAATGGAATACATTTCACTTTGTTAAAGTGATTAAGTGTGAGGTGATGGAGTGAATGATAAAAGAACACATGCACTCACAACTCACAAATATCTTGGTAAACAGGTTTATGGGGACTTTTCACAGACATAATGATTACTACATCTTAATAATGCTACACTTACACCAAATATTTTGGTTCTTTTGGTTTTAATTATAAAAGGTGCAGTTTGGGAAAAATGACCTTAAAGTTGTGGGGACTAGCTAAATGCCCCCCAGCTCTCTCTAAAGGCAAAATTACCTGATGCTTATGCATTAGGGTCATATAGTCCCTATAAGTATGACAAATAATTCGTCTCACACACATGCACATACACACAAGCAAATTAAGTGACAAAAAAGAGTTTAGTATTTAAAAAAGCAACAAGGGCAAAAAAGCTTCATGTCTGAAAGACTGGAAGCTGCAGCAAGGTGATCAATAGCTGGATTAATTACTAAAGCATGAATGGTGTTGCAGGGTGTAAGCTTGGATGGAGGGGGTATTTAGGACTGTAGGAGAGTGACGACAAGCTGGGGAAAGCTGAGGATTTAGGGGAAGTGTGGACATGCAAGGAAGCCCCCACTTCGGATCACCTGGCAATGTGCAGGCCAGCCATCAGATTAGGATCTGAAAGAGGGAGATAACGAGTTTATTGCCCCCTGGACGGGCTCGTGGAGCCAAAGGGAGGCAGAGGAGGAGGTTGGGTGGGTTGGGTGTGTGTGTGTGTGTGTGTGTGTGTGATGTTTGTTTTAACCTGGGGAGGGAGATGCAAGGCTTATTAAAGGACTGTAAAAGGCAGCATGGTTAGAATACCAGCCATTGACATGGGAAGAACATCCATCAGAGCAAGCCTGAAGCTAACACACACATCCACACACATTTGTCTTTCTATCATTGTGGGGACCTTCCATTGACATAATGTTCACTGTAGTTAATAAGTGCAAAACAAAAAGTTACAGTTTTTGTTAAAAAAAATATTTTCCTTGTGGGGACCAGCAGAGTGTATATAAACATTTGGTCTGCACAATGTAATACATACACTGTACACACACATACACACACACACACACACACACACACACACACACACACACACACAGCCATAAATATCATGTACCTGTTGACTGAAAACACAGACATTTACGATGGCAGTTATACATATGCATCAATAACAATGCATTCTTGTGTTCTCTTCCATTGTAGATCTTTAAAATAACTGTAGCAATAAAATCATCAACATGGAATGTCTTTGAGTACTGTTTTTACTTCAAAGTTCAAAACTGTCAGGCGTTGTGACTATCCTACTATTTATGCAGATATTTAAGTTTAATATACTTTTTAAAATAGTCTCTAAAATAGAACAGATTTTAAATATTCCAATACAATAAAGCCTTTCTAACTGAAAAGCAAGCAGTGTATTGTAGGAGTCGAGTAAAGAGGAGACATGGATCAGGATGCGACTGTTTCCTTTATTCTCTTTAGTCCAGAACTGAGTCTTTCTCCTACCGCGAGCGGGAAAAACCAGAACTCTTCGCGCTCAAACTTGGACCCTCCTTCTTTCCGGTAACTCCTTTCACAATCAGAGCTCCAGGCATTCTGGAGTGAAATATAAATATAAATGTGTCCACCACAATGTTCTCTTTGCCTGAGTTGCCAGCTGTAGTTGTAAAGCGCAGTAGAGAAAGCCTCTAAGATGGATACTCTTCAGTGATTATACATTGTTTCATTATTCCTTATACAGTGTCCCCTTGCCACTTCGCTGTTCACCTTTCGTTGCATAGCGGGTTTTCAAAAAATATGAAGTGAAAAAAATATATCGCGGATTTTCGCTGTTTTGCGGGGTTTTGCAGAATTTTTACATTTAAAAAATCACAAAATTTATAAAAATATATAAATATAAATTCTAACAATAAAGAAATGTTATGAAACATGAAATACATGGGCTTTATAACAGGTTTCAAAGCATGACTTATCATTACAGAGCATTCTGGAAAAAATTCTAACTCAATCACACTTTAGATACTTTATATACTTAAATAAATTACTTACATTTGGTGTGTCTTTTTAAATTGTGTTTATTGCACACATCATCTGTGATTTATTATAATGGATTACATTTAAAAACTAAAATAATTTAATATACGCTTATTATAATGACTTCCACTTGTGGTGAGATACATGATACATAAACATTACATGGGCTACATAAAATAATCATGATTATTATTTGTGCCGTGGTGTTTTTCTAGTGAAATTGGCTTACAAAAACATAACAAAAAAAAACATGTGATGTTGGGTGTGTATGGGGAAGTGTTCCTGCAGCCTAGCAGAGAAGAAAAAATAAGCCTAATGAGTCTATAGTTCAGTATAAAAATAATAAACTGTGGTTTTGGCAAACTAAAAACAGCATATCACATTTTCATCTCGGCATATTCTCATATTCATAGCATATTTATACATTCATTGTACAGTACAAATTTACCTATATTAATAGAATAACATGGTTAAATTCCCCCAGGATGACTTAGGATGATATTAGTATTGAAATAGTGACGTCTCAACCTGCCACTATATAAAATAATTCAAAAGACTTTACTCAAGGTCATTTGTATTTATTAATTATCTCCTAATTTGTATAGGCGTTATAGCTTGATGCTTTTTGTATAGGCAGGTGGTTGGCATAGCAGAAAAGAATGAAAACTCAGTATTTTTTCTGATGGGATCACACACTGCTTATGCTAATATAGGCAGGGACAATCAATAATCTATTCGGGTTTGCCCTTTTGAAGTGAAGAAGGCATCTGTTAAATGAATGGGGACCTGCAGATATGTGATGCACTGACAGCATCCCTGGTGTTTTCTCTATGTTAAAAGAATGTTGCAGTGAAGGAAAAGCCACATTATCACCCACTACGTCATGAAGAATCATTTATGGCCTCCACATTTATGGACCAAGGGACCCAAGCAATCCTAGAGTCATAAAACACAGTAAATTCAAGGGTACAGTTACGGTATAATCCATAATGATATTGGTGAGGTCCTGTCAAATAATAAATACCAAATCTAGTTGCTGTGCCCTGTGATGCATTACTAGTGGGCCAGCTGCTGGCAAATAAACACTTATTGTTTAACTGATGGAAAAATGATTTTCAAGGTTAAGTAAGCTTGGCCTTATTTTCACAAGATTTGATTGCTGTAAGCACGTACGACTGTCCTCACTGATATAACATTATTTAAGAATGTACAGGCTTGAATGTAATAATTCCATTGGTTTTCCAATGGTATCAACAGCTGTCTATTTACTATACAGTAGCACTAAGTAGTATTGCATTTTCTGAAGTAGCAACAATAAGCTAGCCAGACAAAAAATGATGTCACCTTGCGTATTTAAGGTGGTAGTAACTTCAGGGTTTGCACAAGGGTGATCGGGCTCCAAATACCTGTGTGGTGTGTGATGGGATTCATGAATTAAGAAGAGTTGGTACAATGCACTGAATGTCTCATTTGATAAATGAGAAGTGATGAATTCAGTTAAGCTCTCTCTTGCACATAAACACTTGCTCCCACTGCTATATAGATATAAATCAAAAGCAGGTCCTTCATCATTTAAAGTATGAACTGCATTCTAACTGTTGAATTCTTTTTCATAATCTCATTCATGCAGCACCATTTCTCATTAGTGTGGGGGTTTGAAAGCACTCCTTTGATGTTCACTCAGGTGTTTACTATTGTGCATGGAATAAAGACCTTCCCACCCGAGACCAGGAAGGCAAGCTTTTACTCTTTACCCTAAGCTTTCAAGAATTGTTATGAAAAAATATTTATTTCAGTGCCACCATTGATTAATTTAATTATTCCTGAGCTTTGCTTTTCTGCAAAGCTGCATTTTAAATAGGACAGATCTGAAACAGAGCACACTATGACAGAATCAAGTGTGTGGTAAAGCAAAGACTTAAAAATGATGTGTGGCAGAAGTTCAGAACTTCTAAGAAAACGCTGATGAGAAAAAAGAGAATAGGGAGCTCTTCTGCCAAGCTACTATCAACTGGTTAGCAGACTTCAAGGAGTTGGACCTTCTAGGCTGTATAATCAGTGCCTAGAATGTTATATACAAATGCACTTTGTCCTTTTCTCTAAGTCAACAGTGCTATGTAGGTCCGGATTTAGTGGTGAAGTGATAAAGCACCCTCTCAGAGTTAAAATGTTAAACCAAAACAGGATCCCACTAGAAAAGCATGCTTCTGACAAGCAGGACATGGCTGTTGAAAGGAGATAAGCCAGGCCCAGACGGGTCTCTAGGCCCTACTTGTGTTACGAGAGAGAGAGAGAAGGAGAGAGAAGGAGAGAGAGACAGAGAGAGAGAGAGAGAGAGAGAGTGAAGGAGAGAGAGGGGGAGACACACGTACAATAGATGGGTAATATTTATTAACTCTCATACTAAGATGCTCTCTGCTCATGATTTCCAGTCAACTTGTGCAAGAATATTTAAAAAATGAATATATTTTGCTAAATGCCTGAAGGATTTGTGTTTAAGGTTGTTAATGAATCACTTTGATATTTCTTGTTTCAAAAAAAAGAACAAAATACTGCACATAGGTATAGTCATCTCCCCTTTGGCATCAGTAACCAGCTCAATTAATCTAATTTTGTATTCCTGTTTTGGTACAACACATGATGTTATGCATGAGATATCAGGCATGGGTATAATCGGGGAATACTGGTAAAGCTTAGTCAGCTAATATGGCTTCTTTTCCTTTTCATCTCAAACAAGCATGTACCTTCCTAATTAATGCGTAGTGCTTCAGTACTTTTCAATCAATAAAGCATGGTTGAGCAAAATCTGATAGCTTACAAAGCATAACATGGTTCTTGGAAGACTACGAGGCTAATGACATGCTAGGTTTGCTCAATTTTGGATTGGCCTCATGAGATAATATACTATTGCAAAGCTGCTTTGAGACGACGCTTCATTATAAAAAGTGCAATATAAATAAATCTGACTTGATTTGACGTGTTGTGCGGTGAGATACTGAGGGTTAGAGGAGAACAATGAAAATCCATTAGAAATTAGGAGTTAATGAGGAGTAGATATACCCTTTACATACAGAACAGTTTTAAAATTCCTTCTTGGAATGCTGTCACGGATGCCCTATATGGTTTGCTTTAAAATGCTAAGCAAAACATCTTCTAAAAAGTAAGCTGGTAAGCATTTTTTTTCCTCTGGAAATTTCCAAAAACCTTGTGATGTAAAGTGTGTGATGTATTGTTGAAGTAGATCAATTTAACAGTTTGTATGGGTGTATTATCAACGTGGAATCATAAAACCTGGTAAACATCAAGAGAGAATTTTTGTGGACTAGACAGGGCCTGGGGTGTCATTTATAAATGGCATGGATGCCAAAAAATGTGTGTACTTGCCTGGAAATTGGTGTAAATCGGTTGAAAAATTGACCCATACATACAGCTGTAAGCCCATTTTGGATAGAGCTGGAATTCGTAACACTCGCTACCCAAAAGCACAAAGCAAGAGTATCAGTGTAAAACAAATTAAGCTCCAATATGGCCACTAAGTCAAAAAACTTTTAGTACCTAAGCATTGTTTTGGTTAATGTGTTTATTAATATACAGTATTATAGTTATATCTGTTCTTTAGCGTGTTTATCTTGCTCCAAACTGTGATTTGTAAGGACATGTTAAGTTGGTTGTAAGTAACTGGACTCCAGTTAGAATTGAGATTTCTATAACTGTATTAATTTGTGTGAGGAACCCTGCATCTGAGAACGCAAAATCCACCGAAGATGCATGGGAATATAAAACAGTGGATTTTAAATCAGTAATACAGTATTTATTTAAAATGTATATTATTTTAATGAATAATTTTAGAAATTTTCAGTTCAGACGCAAAACTGTGACTGTAGTCTCAGGTTGTTTATTGATAGATTTAAATGCCATGTGAACATATAGCCCCCTTTTTCACTGACCGTGCCACTAAAGAGGAGTTCATCTGAATCAATCTTGCACAAAGTGAGGGTAGAGGTATTGGCTTTATTTACTCCATCAGTTACAGATTCTGCCTTTGCAAAGCAATTCATTACTTTGCATCAATTTTAAGGTCTGACCACTTTTTATTCTGCAGCACTTATTTGAAACAAGGAAAAGTAAAGATATGTGCCTTCAAATGTGGTGTGCAAAGAAGCATCAGCCCAAATAATAATGGTGTTACTTGACTATCCCACCATTTAAAACCCCCATCATTGTTCTCGAGTTGGAGAATGTAACATTCAGTGCATTACGGGGCTGTTCAAAAGCCTACAAACCATAACAACACAAAAAACACATCTGTGTCACCTATGGTGTAAAAGATTATATTTGGGCCATTGTTGCATTGTTACACACTTTGTGTTTGTATACATTTGTCCAGTCTAGGGCATGCTCATGTGGACCCCCTGTGGATACCTGCCAACAGAGAAACCCTGACTAGGAACAACTTGAATGAATGAATGAGTTATGAGTAATTATTTTAGTGTTAAAATGTACGTAGTAAATTATTTGAGTTCTATGTCTTTGATTGTTTGGCTGTCTGGTCCAATAAGACAGCTGATTAAGGGCTAAATAAGGGATTTCACATGTATTGCACTCGTCTGCTAGTCTTGATTACAGCTGCTTTGTGACACCACTGAGAGGGATGTGGTGGACAGTTAAAACCACCATAAATATTCAGGACAAGTTTACAGTGTGTGCTGAAATGCAGGTATAAAAATCACATCTTAATGGCTCCTCACTTGTGGAAGAATTGATTCTTTAAGGATGGGTCATTTTGCTGCCTTTGCTAATACACTTGACCAGATACACTTGGTGCACACAATTTCTTCCTTATTGCATTTGCTTTTTATAGTTTTTTATTGGATGAAACTGCTGAAGCTACTTCAATGTCCTGTCACACTGTGTGCCAGGCCTGAAATTCCTACCTCTCTGTAACTTGCTTTTGTGACTACATCCTCCCACAGTTTTATTGACTATCTCACTAATTGTGTCTTGCATAAACAAAGCCTTGGAAGTTGGCTGCAAAGAAATCTCTGTTGATTAGGTAGGGGGTGAAGCTCAAATCTTTTTTTTCCAGAAGTGATCAACTGAAAAACCATATGGATGGAACCTCCAGGAGGTCATTGCTTTCTCCCTTTGGCAGGTACATACTGCCACTGATCCTAGATAATTGATCTGGGCCATCAATACTTCCCACCTACGAGCATTTCAATTCTCTTTTCTCATTCTGGATTACAATAAATAGCCTGTTTCCGAGTTTCCAGAACTTGCTGGTCATTGATTGAGGACTGCAGATTTGTTTGGATTGGTAATTTATTCCAGCAATGTTTTAAAATATAAATATGCAGTATATGACTGACATTACTATTTAGAACTTGGCACAGCAGAAGAGCAGACAGTTGGCAATTGATACATTAATTTAATAAAACAACACTGCTTTATTAACTTGGTATTGCAAGTTTTTGTCTGTTGTATTGAAACAATTTAAATTACTATCAACTTATGTTGGGTAGCAGGTTTTAAATCCAAATGCAAACAGCCCTTGTATGACTGGTATAGGCAACAGCTACACGGTCCTTCCCTCACAGTTTAGTCTATGTAGCATTAAATGTCGACCCTGTCTAGGGTATTATTCCAGCCTATTCCTTTGGGCTACCTGTTATGCCCAGGCTCCCTGTGACCCCGAATTGGATTAATGGTATCAAAATGAATTATTATTGGTACTGTCAAATATCTGAATTGATTATTTTCTTTTTGTTTCATTTGTAATTTCTTGTCTTTTGCAGAAATGTGACGCGCAGTATCACATTGTACGCATTTATTTAAATAACTATAAATGCTTATTTATTCAGATTAAGTGTGGTGTCATGTATACAGTAATGTGCTAACTGATGACCCATTACTGCTTTAATGGAAATCATCAGTGGGAATGTATAAAAAAATAATAAACATTTGCATTGTACTTGGTGTTTAAACTGTACAAATTCTCTATCAGCTTAACCACCTATTCTAAAGGAAAGTTGGTAAATTAGTTTCACTAAATGCCATGTGGAAATGTAGAAATGCCATAATTTTATATTAATTAGATATTATCTGTTTATTTCACCAAAATCAACACATCCATTTGTTTATCTGGTCTTCAGTATAATGAGACACTTAACACTTTTGTTCATTCTCCCCCAACAACTCCAGCCATTTTCCCTTAGGAGAGATGGGTTAAACAGGGTCAGCACCTCCTCGTCACCTGGGTGGCACACACTGGAGTTGTCTGGAGGATAGCCATGCAGAGGAGAGGAGAATAAATCAAAGGGGATGGACCTTAAACACCAAGGGAATAAGGCCAGTCATCCAGCCATCTGTCCACTGGCTGAAGGAACGACCTACTATATATGTCTGACACAAGGACCTTTTGGGGATTAGAAGAGGACTGAAAATACACATAAAATACAAATCATCATATAATTGCAAATTTAGATAAATAAAGATTATATTTGCAACAGTTCTTGCACACGCGAGCTGTGAGCCATAAGTCATTTTAACAGCAAGTGAATAATTATTTTGCAATTTATGAAAATATAATCTATCTGTCTGTCTGTCTGTCTGTCTGTCTCTCTCTCTCTGTGCCTCTCTCTCTCATATATATATATATATATATGAGACAAAGGTAATATGTCCAAAATTCAGTGGTCAAATATGTACAGTTGTTTTAATATTAATTGACTACAAATGTGTTAGATGCGTTAAATATGCATTTATCTCAAAGATGAGTTCGTTCAGAATTAGCTACTTATCACAAATCTACTGACTTGATTTTGTTTACTTCTCATACATTCCCGTAGCATCCATGTCATAGATTCATTGCGATCAATGCATTTGCCTGTAGAAGCTGAGCGTCCATTTAGTTCAATGGGACTGCACAGAACAGTTTTTTATTTTTTAAACTTGATGGTCATTGAATAAATGCCACGATTTTGCCCTGCCCACCGTCACTAATCATATCTGTTGTCGATTATAGATGTGGGCTGGCCTGGACGCTGAGCTTGCGCATGATGATTGGAGGATCAGTTGAAAGGCTGTGTCCCGTTTTGATTGACAGCTATTTTGAGATACACCATCTCTTAATCATTGGGAGCTTAGTATCATCGCAAATTTTGTAAGTGAAGTTGAAAGACAAGTTGCAACCCATTTCTTGGTATTTGCTTGTCAAAATTACTTGACAATTTAAATAGTTAATTTATTATACTGTAAATAAAACATACTCCTAGTATGTGAACTTCCAAAGTGAACTTCTTGTTTTTCTCTAAAAGACATGGAGTTGGACAGTGCAATGCCTCAGCTGAACAAAATGTTATTATTAGTGGCAATAATTTACAACAATACTTGTACATCTGTTGGTGTAGAAATAATTTTCTGTTTAAAAAGGCTTAAGTCTTACACCTGGAAAACAATGGACCAAGGCTATCTAAGCAGCCTATCTCTGCTATTTATTAAGAGGGACACTAGCCAAGTCCCTGGAAAAGACACCTACTTGATACGATAAGGCCTTTCCGTTAATACTCTTGTGTCCTCTTTCACATAGGTTTGGTAGCAGCTTTAGCTATTACCTAATTATAGTTATACAATTTGATAAGCATTTTCAGAGGTGTTTTCAGCTGTTGTAATAGCAATTCATTTAATCTGTGAAGGTCAAAATGCTTTCCAATCATTTCATTTGTGGATTGTTTTTGCATGTTGATGAATGTATAAGGGAATGTGGCTTTTGTGTCACATTGTAAGTAATAAAGAATTACATCTAACATCTTATATCTTACCCTCTTGGATTGCAGTGTAGAGGACGTGGTTCATTATTTACAGATTACTCATATTCTATTGCTAAAGGGATTATATGTGGTTTATTAAAGGTCACATGAAGTAACACAGTACACAAAAATGCTCCACACATTTTATTCCTTAAGGCCATATTTTTGGACTCTCTAGTTTACCAACTGCGTAAATACTACAAAGGATGTTTTGCACTGTCAAAGGACTGACAGACTGAAATAATGTACTTATTCAATGCACAGACCCATTGGTGTGAGTTAGGCTGACCTTTAACCTACTACACGTGTTTATCACCTAGACTTTGTCTACTTATCGTAATACCACCTTCTGCCCCATTATTAATGTCTAGACATGTTTGCATATACGCTTACATTCATACATGCCCTCGTACTACCATCAGGTATTCTATACATGGTTTGTGCATGTATATTTCACTCCATTCTTTCACACATAATTTCAGGAAATTAATCGAATGTCAGCAATTACAACCTCGAATAAACTCATAACATTCATAATCAGATATGTTTTAGATGGCAGTTTGGGAAATCTGTATTATGTATGGACTGTCTTAACAACTCTGTTATGTTCTCACACAGAGAAAAGATTTAAAGCCCAATTAGCTTAGAGAAAGAAAACAGTTTTAAGCCCTATTAAGTTAATAGATAAGTTAATAGAGCTCTGCCCATATACGTGGTTCAAGGCAAACTTCAAAGACTTCACTTTCCTGAATTTCCTGAATACTGGTATTACAAGGACAAGTTTATGGTTGCTTTCTCAATGTTCAAAGTGAACGTGTGATCTGGCATAATTCTGACCATGCTGCTGGTTCATAGGACGCAGGGTAAACATTATTTTCAGCAATGAGTCTAATAAAAAGTGACCAGGAGCAACAAGAGGCTAATAAATCCCTCTATAAACTTGATTTTAGTGTTTTGTACTGCAGCCTTCTGCTTGGAGACTGCGTTTAGTTGTGTCTTAGGAATTGCAGTGTTGTGGGCTGGGGAAAACACTAGACTAAACAGATGGGAAAGGAAGAGAAAATATTTATTTAGAAAACCTGACCCACACAAGGACTTTTCTTTGCCAGTTGCTTTATTCCCTGCCATTGATCATTGATTACATATTTAACCAAACTGTCATCGAAGTAGTACAAAATAAAATGATATGCATTCACCTCAATATGAAAACAAATGGCTCAACAAAAGTGTGCAGATTTAATTCAAGTAAAATGTCCCTTTCCTAAGCTGTATGATGGTTAGATAATACTACAATATGATTAATGCCATCACACCTGAATAATGATGTCTGAACTCTAGTGACCCAAGAATAAATGAGGAACCATGTGTCCACCTGTGTCCAAGGGGTTGCTTTTGACTTTGATTTGTCTATACAAAAGCCGATTGTCAGCAATAGCAGCCACATAGCACCTTAACCAACAGAAATATATAGCCAAAATTAAACATAGTGTATTTCCATTGTTTCAAAGTTATTGTCCTTCTAAACAATATATTTCAGCACAGATATTTTAGGCTAATTTATATGAATGTTAACCAAAAATAATAATAGCAATCCGCATTTTATTCAAGCTAAAACATATATATATATATAACATACTAAAATAAATATTCCCAGACCTGTGTTATGCTCAAATACTCATGTAGCAGAATCATTTGAAGCTGAACAATGCTGAAACAAAGGGATGTTTCAGATTTCTGATCTTCCAGAGCTGCCCTCAATATGTCTTATAGCACCACAATTTCTTATTCTGTGTCTTGCCTTGTGGTGTCAACAGTAATCATTCGACCCCTTGTACTAATATAATTAATGCCAGGTGTCTCAAGCTCTTAAGCTTGCTGCTGTGGCAGAAACTCTGACCTTGGCAAGGCAGAGACTAATGTATATATTTTATATGTCAGGATAAAGCTCTTTTTAGGACCATGATACCTCCTACTTTTTGTCACAGATAAATGTTATCTGTCGGAAACTGAAAAGAAGACTTGTTTACAAAAGCACCAGAATTTTAAGCCAGTGGGACTTTTATGAATAGAGAAAAAAACATATACTATACTATACTATACTATACTATACTATACTATACTATACTATACTATATATTGGAAAGGGCTTTATTTATAGTTCTAGTTTGTATTCTGACCATACTCTGTGATTGGGCTCCTGTACTGTCAACAAGTCAGTGATGTAGTATCATCACTGTTTAGTCCCACCAGACTAAATCTTAAGTTATTTTGGGTTTTTTTTTATCACAATGCCACAATGTAATTTCACACTGGAGCTTTGCTCAAGAACACAAGTGCAGGACCTTTTTTGAGCAGACCCCTGCAGACTGATATCAGCCCTCTACAATTTGTCTGGCACGTTTTATCACATATAATGGAACACATTTGGCTATGGGCTGAGGGTGTCAGTGAATCTGTTTGTATTCTTCTGTTTAGCTTTGGCTAGTTGTAAAGATTGTATTCCAGTAGGATTTTTTTAAACTTAATTTGTGAGCTACATTAAAGGCTCCAGTATATTGGCATTGTTAATTTTATTATATTGATAATTAAGTTCACCTGGGAGATGGTGCTGGTTTTTATATGGTTTAACATTTTACTGCATTTTTCTATCAGATGTATACAAAAACATTTTCACTTTGTTCTTGCTATTTTTTACTTATGGGAAATTGTAATAATGTTAGTATAATATTCAATCCGGGTTGACTTTTCTGTCTGTTATTTGCGTAACTCATTGGCATTACAATTCAGCTGTGATTTAAACTTGCTCCGCATGGTGTGAGGAGTTTTTAGATCATTGTGCATTATAGCAAGTCTTTGGTCTAAAGGCTACTAAGATGCCTAAGATGTTCCAATTGTCTGATATGATTATTTTATTGGTAACATTGGAGTAGAAGAGACTCTTTTCATTATGAAACGATTTTGTCATATTTTTGTAGATGTGGTAAGCTTGCCACCTGCATGGTCAATCTCACTGTAGAAGAAATGCTCTGTACTGAAGGGCATCATTACCCATCGCTGAGGATGAGGGCCAACTTATGCCTACTCATCACACATAACCTTTAAGTGCATTAGTCTGCTGGGAGGACAATTCAGTGGACTTGGTATGAACAATGCATACAGCAGACGAGCTTGAATATAAACCTTATTTTATCTGTGATATTCTATGTTGCATTGGAGCTCTGATTATTGACTTAAAATGCACTCAGAATAATCACTTAATAAAGTGATTAAATATTTAATATGATTTATAATACCAAAAACAGATATACACTAGTTAAAATGGATGAGCCGATATCTGAGTAATTCGCATTTTGCTAAGAATGTGCTTCCAGTGGAGCATTGTGAAGCAACTATCCGTAACATTCTGCTTTAGTAAATCTAAGATGCTGATTTAGTGTAGCCCTTGTAATCTTAAACCTTTAATTTTCCTTTAACTCACACATAATTATGTGTACATATTAGATTTAATACGAGTTGTGACCTGATATGACTGCGGGTGCCGTTAACTTATAATTACATTCAGTGAATTTCTGGGAATAAATTATATAAGATCTCGTCCTGTAATTGATGGTAAGGCAAGGAAGGCAAGTACAAATACACAAGAGAAAGTTAGGAGAGCGATAGATTTATAGAGTTAAGCATTGGCAAGCATTACTGTAAAAGAGAATTGTGTCATGACTTGTATTTTCCATCCCCTATAGTTTTGTAGAGTGTGTGAATCCATGACTTTAACAAATGTCATTACCTATGGAGAGTGTATGTCTGTTTGCACTTAGGGGTATATAAACGTACATGCCACATCTGTACACCCTAAGAGTTCCCATTATATCTTTGTCCTCCTTTTTGTGTGCCTAGTCAGAAGGCTTGCCATATGGTGGACAAAAAGATGTAGCCTGCAACCCTATTATTACAGTGATGATTAAGTCTCAGTAAAAAAAAAGGCTCTGGTAAAGAGAGAGTGCTGTGTAAGAGCTTGTGCAGAGAGAGATAATAATGGTGTGTGTGTGTGTGTGTGTGTGTGTGTGTGTGTGTGTGTGTGTGTGTGTGTGTGACTGACGTACATGTTGGGCATAGTGCAGACTTATGTGCCAGATGTGCAAGTTTCGCCTTGCAAAAGAGAAACCTTTAATTAAACTCGAATACCATGATATCATTATGAATTGTGAGCTTTTCTTTCGTTGTTAGAGATGATACCTTTGGCGTGGGCTGGCTGGTGTTGTAAACCTGCTTTGCTGTGCTGTGCTGTGTAATGAAGTGGAAATGGGTGAGGTTCTGTACTTGTTTTATGTTCACTCCCTCTGGGAGAACTGATGGAAGGGGCTTAACACCTCTTAGACATTGCCTGTGATTTGACCCTATGCACTCTGACACCCTGACATCCTTTTAGATTTTCTTACACATGCTCTTGCTGCCAAAATTACAGGTATAAAAAAGAACATAAAGCTGCTCCTTTTCGAAAAATGTTTCAGGCTACAAGTGAACTTGTAAATCTTTATACATCTGCAGTGAACCTAAAAGGTTCTCATAATCCCTCCCCCCAACCCAGTTTAACTGAGCTTTGGGCAACAGACATGCCAGAAGCGACACATAGGCTGCCAAGTCAGATAACCCAGTAAACCCACAAAGGGAAAATGAGCACATTCTTATTTAAATATTGTCCGAATGTTTTTGTGAGACAAATTTGGGCATTAATACGCTAGAAATAAAAACTTGGGTAAGAACTTAGCTCATATTGTATTTGCTAACCATTGTATTGAGTTAGTAAAGGAATGAAACATTTGAGGGAATGCAAATTACAAACTGGGCAGAGTGTAGTTGTATAATTTCATTAAACTGTGCATAGTTGGGTTTGTAACATTCATACTAAACAAGGCCATCTTGGTTCTGTAGGTGCCCATTTATTTTGTGGCTTGCCTTTATAATGTGATTCTTCTATTGAGATCTTCTACGTCAGCAACACTCACTTGTAACACATTAATAATATAACTAATACATTTATAGATTTCCATAAACTAGCAGTGGCAGTTGAATGGGTGGTACAGAATACCCCAGGACTTGCATTAGAGGCCACCCTCACAGCCATTTTACAAAATGTAGTGGAAAGCCCTGTTAGAAGATTGCAGGCTGTAGCATTAAAGGTAGGGCCACCTTCATACCAATACCAGTATTTTGGATGTAATTATTTGGGTGTTAATAAACATTTGTCTATGTATTGTACATAGAGAAAAAATTAAATAATTCATAAAATTCTTTCAAATATGTAATACCCGAGGCCAATTGATGGTTATTCCTTAAAAAAACTGCCATTTCCCGCAGGTGGCTCTTACCATCTGATAGCACACAAAAATACAGAATAACATATGTCAAACATATCTGCATTGTTAAATATAATAGTTTATTTTAAAAAAGGTTATTCTTTGTAGTCCACAGTTTATCAATCCAAAATGTATTTTGTCGTTGTCTTCTTTTGCTAACTCTCTCATGATTTTGCCTCTCTCTTCCATCTCTTCCATCCTTTTCTCCCCCTTTTTTCCCCATTTTCGCCCTGTCTAAAAACAGTGGCCAGAGGCTACATGGTGCCCCAGGAGGTTTGACTAGAGTGGGTCAGACAATTATCTGCTGCATGATGGCAGCTGCCAATGGTGACACCTTTTGGGGATAAGGTATCACGCTAAGTGTCAGTTCTGGCGGGTGCAAAACATTACCTAAGCCTTTCACCATTCCATCTGTCAAGGAGACTTATATCCTTCTTACTGCCACAGATAGAATATAATACATGTTGGTCAGTCACTGTTATGTAATGTAATTGAAATATGAATGTAGTAGTTAGCATAAATCATAAAATATGGCATAAATCAACCAGAAGCATTTGAGATGTTTTTACTTTTCTTTACTTCACATGCTTTACTAGGATATGAATACCAGTACAGATATCTGCAGTTTAAAAACCATCTGATGTCCATTAACTTTAATGACCAAGATCTTAATAAATATGGTAAAGGAAATAATTAATGCGGATGTACAACTAATTTAAGAACATGTTTACATTAATATATATATCTGTATCCAGTAATTGACTGTATCTGCACTTTGTTGTGTGTTATATATATAAAGATAAAAGACTAACACTGATCCACTTATTTGGAGTTTGCATGACCTTCTCATGTCTGGGCTCGGTTTACTCCGGGTGCTCCGGTTTCCTCCCAGTCGAGAAACATGCATTAGGTTAATTGACTAAGCTAAATTGGCCTAATCTGAGTATTTATGACTAGTTTCAAAGTAACATTGTGTATTTATGTAACCTTGTGTCTGTCATAAATGTGCTCCAGTGCTAAAAGTAACATTAAATAAACCAAATATATAAATAATAAAACCAAGATTAAAGATTATACTGACAAGTGGATTGGCTGCTCATGCATTGTATCTAAAGGTGGGTAAGTATGAATAAGTGAATGCGTGTGTATATGAGAAGAACTGACATCACTCTCACAACGTAAATACTCCCAGTGTTCCAAAGACTGACTCCTGATTCACCATAGCCCTGACTAGGATAATGCAGTTAGTGAATGAACAAGGGTGGCACGTTGGCCCGGTGGGTAGCACAGCCTCCCTCATAGGTCGTGAGTTCAATTCCAGTGTGGAGCAGCCTGGGACCTTTCTGCGAGGAATCTGCATGTCCTTCCCATGTTAGGTTAATTGATTACACTGGTCAACAAATTTTCAAAAGTTGTTTGTTTCTGAAATTAAATGAGTCATTCCCTAATGATTTTTATGTGCTG
>JAVSBV010000147.1:6427509-6443599 GCA_033117975.1 Parotocinclus spilosoma | reverse complement strand
CTTATTATACGGCGTGGGGATATATTTATCCCGCATTCTGGGTCCGATCAAAAACACCACCACTGATCGTAACACATTATTTGCTTGGTTATTGAAAATATTTAGACTGTAGTCTTTCAGCATTTGGTTCTTGTTTGCTTTAATCAGTCAAATTTTTTGACATGGAGACAAACACCTTCATGACTTGACCACTTAACTACTTTCATGTGACATCAAAGTAGCAATACATTTCAAAGCATGGGTCATTTTGAAGTACTCTCACATTTTTATAATGATTAGAGGAAGGTTCAGCCAGGTTTCCCGATCCCTCTGATGTGAAATTTATTGATCATTGATGAGGTATTAGTACTGCACCACCACCTCTAGTCTCAGTGCTCTTTAAGCAGCTTGTTTGTACTGAAGAATGAAAAGCAATTTGCCTTCATCAAATTTTTAAATGTGTTTGAGTTGCTTAGACCCATGGCTAAACCTATCCCCTCCAGCGGGAAAGTATCTTGATTTGTTTTTTCACCATGAGGCATTCTCAGCAACAGCAGGAGCATGTGTATCTGATAAGCACACTGTAAGCTGAAATTGTGGCTCTTTTATTCAGAGGATTGGTCCAGACCTAAGACTCCTCTTTACTTACTGCAGAGACCTCCCTGTGCTTAATCCACCCTTAGGCATGTCTCTGGACAGATTTCCATAATGACCACAATGGACTGTCCATGATTTATGCAGTTTTTCACAAATAATGGCCACCAAGGAGACATGCATGCTCAGTTTCTTACTATTGCATTTCTGCTACGCCCACATTCCCTGAGACCTACTAATATTTTCATCACTAGTTCAGTCCTATAACCCAAAACCACAGCCTCACTAATGTCCTGTGGGGTCAGTGGTCATAGCATGGATGTCAGTGAAGCATGTCAGGAGTAACAGGGGTCCAGTGGGAATACAGCATACTCAGCCACACTCAGTGTGTCCGTATGAATGATGTATGTTAATGGTAACCGTAGAGAAAGTGACAGTACTGGATCCTGTTTTAGCATGTATGTTTAGCTTTTGTTTTTTTAATGTTTTTTTTTCCTAAACCCAGGGCTTTATGAGGCTATGAATTGGATGGCTTTTAATTGGCATGGTGTGAAGAAAGTAAAGCTTGTAGCCGCTGTGAGCTTTTCAGCATCTTGCCTCCATCAATAATGCATGTGTAGTGCATTAATGTGCCCTTTTCTGCCTGTTAGAAGGAACAACAGAGTTCCAGCACGCTTGTTTGCTCAGGAGAGCAATGGAAGAATCAGCCTTAGCACTGCTCTAAGATAGATGAGTTAGAGAACAGAGACATCTCCTCACCAGCATCTCAAAGAGCTACCTTTGACTGTAAGCCAAAAAAGTAGCAATTTAGCTTTTACTGGTTCAAGCCTGGATGTTTTTTGCCAACTTGTAACATTTACATTGCACAGTAGTATTTTGATAAAGAATGTACAATGTCATTTGTAAATAAATGGAACACCTAACACGAAACATTCAGCATACAAAATGTAGTAACTGTGATACAGGCATATTATACTAATGCAGTCACAGTTAACGGTGATTGTAATATTGTGTAATCTATATAATGTGTAATATTGTGTAAGTATATATAATATGTGTAATTCTATATTATTGTTTATACTGAGAGGCTAGCATTGAGAGGATGGACCTTTTGGATTCTGTTGGTGGAATGAGTCATTAAAGATGCTCCGGGATATTGTTTCAGTGAGAGATTTATTCATCTGAGGAACAAGAATTGTGCATTTGTCCAGTTTTCTACCATCCTCCTCGCTTTCTGTGCCTACAGCATTAAACTTATTGTACCTCCAATGGCCAAATACTATATCATATTCCAAGCTCATGCACAGTAGATTCAGCTGAAGGTTTTTGGAAATTAGTTAATATATTTCAGCCATGTAAAATCATGAATGTTTTTGCTCCCTTTGTTGACTTTTATATTTCACTTCTTGCACATAAAGCCAAACATTCTGCATATTCATAAGGAAACAATTTATTTGCACATGTCAATAGAGAGTACTGAAATGAAAACAGGAATATGAACCTAATTACCATCTCAGTACTACTGTTTTGTGAAGAAATTTTCTGCACATATGTCACTTTAAATACATAAGAGGGTAGTTAGCTAAGTACTCTTACCTTTGTGTGAATGAGCTCGGATTTGAGCTGGGATTTACAGCATATTTCATTAACTTAAAGGTTTTTATTTGTTCAGAAAACTAATCTCTACACTAAAACAAAGCTGTATGTAATTAACCTGTTAGCAGTGGTTCTGGCTCATGTAACACAGCTAAGAAAAAGGGCTGTGGACATAGTTTTAGCCACACAGTATAATAATTCAAAACATTCCCTTGAAAGCTTGAAGGATACCATCATAAAATGTGTGTGATATTTAATATTTGAAGATTTTATTTTGCAACAATGATATTTACCTCCTTAGATGACTAAAGATTTTTAGTTTAATAAAACAACAACTGGGAAGAACCATTAAAGGAATGAATTACAGGTGACAGGTAAGAAACAAACTACTACTACAGACACAGTCAATAAAAGGTAGATAACAAAAGCAAATCCACATTTAGCTCAGACCATGAGGCACACCACTCCTAGATATACAGTCCAGATGCAACAGAATGTGGCACACACTTGTACTTCAAAGGCATGAAACCCCCAGAAACCTGATGCATGGTGAGAACAGAACCCCTTAAAAAGCAGTAGGATCAATTATGATAATGCCTTTGTGCACAAGGAGCACACAGCCTGGAGTTAGGGGGCAGATCAAAGCTTCAGTTCTCTCTCTGGACCCTATGTGACCCACTCGTCTGATCCCCCTTCCTGTGCAGAAAAAGCCTGTGGCTGCTGAGCATCTGCTGGAAAGATAGCATGAGGTAATCTGCTGAACAGCATAGCAACAATTTTACAGGAAGAAACAATTTTATATTGTATCACACTGTTAAGTAAACAGAAATATCCTACCCCTACCCCCTATTTTCTCCTCATTTTTCTTGTTCAAGGTTGCTAGGTCACCAGTGTCTAAGGGGCATGGCCTGGGTGATGTAGCAGTGCATGGCAGGGAAGGCAGAGGTCACTAATGTAACACCTGTAGTCGATCCACCAACACCTCCCTCATACATGGGCAGTTGGGTCTGTATGTGATGCCTCAAATCCAGGGCACTGCAGTGGTGGGCTAGGTATATTAGGTAATCTAAAGACTAGTATGATCATTTCAACAAATACCAGACATGGCCCATACATTTTTGTTTCATTTTCCAAATATATATAAAATGTAGGCATTTAAATTGATTTTTAATTGTTTGTTGGTGTTTAAGTTTGTACCATGTAAAAGCTACATTAGTTTGGGGAAACAAGCATAATGTCATTTTTCCTGGAAGACCTTTTCCTGGAAGTGCATTACTTAGAAGTGGAATACTAGTTTTGTTCTTGGTCTGCTGTCATATCCAGTCTGCAAAAGGCAAGACACACTATGAGCTGAGATGAGCACAATTATACATTTGTACTTGATTAAATATATAGAGTATGAAGACAGAATAAAGTGTCTTGTTATATGCTTGCTATATTTTCAGTATCGCAAGCATGGAGTTTTGGGGCAACTTGTCTCATTGATTTTGGTAAACGCCACCACCTGTTGCAAAATCAGATGAAGAGGATTGCCAGTGTGTTGCTTGTATTGAGACTTTCATCCATTTTAGCATCCCAGGCCAGGCAATTCATGTGTGTCAGCACTATGACTCTGTACATGGGATGCTTTTAACGATCCCTACCACGCTCTGGGGCTGACTGGTTACTGGCTGTAATATCTAGTTCGACAACTGACCAGCTGATCAGAAACATGCACAGTTAGACCCCAGGTGGTGCTCAAGAGCTTACCCTTTTGGCCTCTGACTAAATAAGCAACCTTTTTTCCCTTCATTTTTAAATGTATTTTATTTTTATAAATGTGGCCTGTGACATCAGTTCTTAATTGAAAGCATGCTGTCATGCCTGACAAATGCATTTAAGTCCTAATTATGCAAGAACGCACAAGCCCCTGAACCGCCCTTTTCAACTTCCCTTGTCACAGCCAGCACAGTTAATGCACAAATCAAACTCCCTGCAGAGCAGAATCCTTGTCTCTCTGACTTGATTTCATCGGTGACAGCCAGGCAATGACAGTGTTTGCCCTATGCCTCTGTACCGTTAGACACTGTTGTGAAATTCAGCCATTGTTAAACATCTCAATGCAGCCAGCATAACTATAGTGAAATCTAATAGGTGACTTCATTTGTCAGTAAACGGAAAGAAATATATACATATTAAATGGTTCATAGTCTATGCAATCATTTGGATAATTATACCCGTGACACAAAATGTGGTAGTTGAAGGCAAGGCAAGTCTGCTTACTGTCTTTTCAATTCACCAGTCCAGTGCCTTTATAAGCTTAGATGCACAAGTTTAACTGTTCGTGTAATTCTATTGAAATCTTTTTACAGATCCACAATTTATTTTAACTACACAAAGTGGGCGGCACGGTGGCTCAGTAGGTAGCACTGCCAGCTCACAGCAAAAGGTTTCTGGGTTTAATCCCAGGGTCGAGAGGCCTGGGTTCTTTCTGTGGACTCTGAGTACTGTGTTTCCTCTCACAGTCCAAAGGCATGCATGTTAGGTTAACTGATTACTATAAATTGCCATTGACTTGAGTGTGTATGTATAACTAGTCCTGATATAACCTCGTGTGAGTCGCTGAAATGCCGACAGAGATGTTAAATAACCCAAATAAACAAATGAACTACACAAAGTGGTTATTCTAACCCAGACCTGAATTTGTGCATCATCAATTTGGGCGATGCATTGTCGTGTATGCATGCATTCTTGTTTAGTACGTAATCTATTGCATTTGTCATACTCACAGATGCATATCCCATTCTCAGCAACTCCTAATTTTTTTTATTTGCAGTGGACTAAAGTTTCTTGTTTTGTTTTGTTTTTATACAAGAAAGGTACGCAGTATTGTTAAATAGATAATTAAAGAATAAAACAGTTATTCTTCATAAACAAAAAAGGAATCTTTACACTTGGTAACTTAAGATATGGTAAAGCTACAATAAAGCATATTGATTTCTAAGTTGTTGCTAGTCACTAAGTTGTTGCTAGGGACTAAGGTTTTAACATAAAAACATAAACATAAAATTATACATAGGAAAATATACAGGCAAATTGTTTTGCACAATTTACACTTTAGCAATACACAATTAATGATCAAATAATAAAATGGCTTTCATCAAATGTAAAAGCAATAATCATGAGAATCATCAGTTTTGTTAATCAAATTTTGAGCAGAGTGTATCGTTATACTCCTGGAACTAACATCTTACCAGGTGACATAACTGCAGTGCTGGGCACTTAGATAAGGAGGAAGACACAATATGAAATACAATAACCCTGACATGCTCTCCATCCTATATAATAAAACATCTGATGTATTACAACAAGTGGCATTTGTTGTGCAATACCTCCATTATATGCAAATAAAGTAGAGACTTATTGAAGTGTGCAACTGTGAAACAACTACAGGCCAGGAGCTGAAGAACGCTGTGCTGTCCCTTCTGCATAAGAATGGCCTATAGAACTGAACTATATATGGAGCAGCCAACATGAGTAGCATGTAAAAAGGTCTTTACGCCAGAATACATGCACACAGTGAGAAAAGCATTTTTGTAGTGTCTTTCAGACACTTGTGCAGAAACCTTTTGGCTTTTTGCATTGGCTCATCATGAAGCCATTGAGAAAGACAGCAGTGTAGGTATCCTGGACAGCATTCTGTTGATGTAAAGAAGCAGTTGGATACCCTATGGGCTTGTTCGAGAGCCTTGAAGGTCTTTCCGAGTATTCTGAAAGCTGAGTTATGAAGCTTTTTGATGACATCTGTAAAAGCGATCCAGCTAACCTGGCCCAAGGGCATGCTAAGAAGTATAGAAATGCGATCAGCTTTGTATTTATTCTCTGCCTGGAAATCAACACTCCAGTTTTCCGAATCACTGCTCTAACATCAGATTCTCTGCTGGGAGAAATATTGGACCACTCAACTGCCTACAAGGTAATTGATGGTGTCCTTCACTCACTGCAAATAACTTTTTAAGGTCCGAAGAGAGGTTTGAGGAAATATTAGAATGTGCACTAGAGAAGGCAGAGAGCCGCAACATTCCAATTTCTACTATAATGTCAAGTCAGGAGAGCAGAAACAGAGGACAGTTTTAGTCTGTGGATGCATACTTCATGACTAGTGTATAATACACGCTTATAGATACTATGGCTGGGGAGTTAAAATGACATTACAAGGGAGGATACTGGTCCCTCCGGCAGAGTCATTCAGTTATTCCACTTCTTAAGAGTATGTGCCAATGTGGTAAGCATCCCATACTCAGAAGCAAGGGACGCTACATCCACATCCTCTGTAATTTCTATAAGGAGAATGAGAACCAGAAGTAGGCAGAGCTAAAGGTTTTCCAGGCAGTTCAACTTTTCACTCTTAGTAAAGGTAACCTATAAAATCCTAATGGAAAGTGTAAAAACAAGTTTTTTCAATCCAGCAAGTTTTTGTGAATTTTGAAATTGCACAAAGAAAACCCTGAATTTAAAAAAATATATCATTAAAAAAATTACCAAAGTTTCACAAAAAATGTTTAGGTGGAAAAGTTAGAATATCCCTAAATAAATGGAAAGCTGTGATTCCTTCCACCTGATCAGATCAAAGAAAAAGATCTGTTTTGTTGCAGTTTGATATGATAGTCCACATAATAGTCAACCTTACTGAATGTAAACATTATCTATTAAACACATATATAGCAGATGTGATTTCTTTATTTTTTAAATAAAGTGAGAAGTGTGTCACTTGCCCCAAACACCCGAACCATTCATTTTGTACCATAGTGATGTACTGATTCCACCATATTTCAAAAGTTTTAATAAGTGTGACAAGATGTCCTGCTCTCCCCAGGTTGGGAGCCTGAGAAAATTGATTAATATTGCTCAATGAATGAGAATGTTTTTGCATCATATGTTTTGTCTGCATCAAGCCATCCTTTGTCTGGCAGGTTGTTAATGTTAATACAGCATTGGCAAGCAGAGGAACACACTTTGTGTGGCAATGCTGCTACATTCATTTGGGATCAAGAAACCCTGCCATCGTTCCCGTCCAATAAAAGAGATACCTGCTACAGTGATGCTAACCCATAAAGCATACCACAATTGAGAATGAAACACTTCTGTGTGCAAGAACCAAAGCTATCAGCCTAGGGGACTTATTATAATTGCAACATGTTTAGTCTGGCCTGCACATACCTTTGCATAAACACACTACAATAAACGCTGCCAGTACTGGCAAGAGAAACCTCCACACTCTCCAAGAATCCCTGATGATTTATCTAGTGCCACTGGGGAGCAACAGGAGTCAAAAAGAGAAAGCACTTCATTTTGGTGTTTGTCGTCTTGTGTGTGAAAAGCTGCTAATCAATCACCACTTGCTGTTTGAGGGGATTAACTTTTGGCATTATCCCCTGTTTTAGAATAAATGGTCTGTTGGTGTGTGAATAAAGGTAATGTCACATTTCTGTTTCTCAGCTCAGTCACCATTCCATCAGTGACACCATCACTAAAGAACTTGCATTACTCCAAGATTTGAACGCTTTTCTTAAACAGTAATCTGTCCTGTTTTGTCTGGAGTTTATCCGCATCCTGCCCAACCCAGAAACATTCGCTTGTCGTGTTGAAATATTACGTTATGTTTTAAGACTTGATATATTATGGTAGTAGGACAACTTAAGCTGTTCCACTATAAGAACTGCTGGTATATAATTCACTGAAACAAAGCCAAGCAATGACGTTAACGTTAGCAGACTAATTAGTTGGCTTCCCATTGTGAGAAGACTAAATCCATTTCATCATACCATTCGCAGCAGGCAGTGAGTACTCACGCTAGGGCCATTCACAGTTAGTTTGCAGCACACTTGCTTTTTTCTACAGCCTCAGCCAGTAAATCATCCTGCATAACCATATTCAGTAAAACTGAGAGCAGGTTTGATAGGAGGAGACATAATGAAGCTGGTGCTTTTGTTATGCTTTAGAGCTCCTCAGAGGAGTATCACAAATTGATGATTCCCTCCTGGTAAAGTATGAATTTTAACAATTCTGCAGTAAATTCTGCCTCTTATTTTGCTACTAACAAGGTTCTTCTGTTAGTTTTACAATTGGAATGTGATGGAGACTGTCACAATTGCCATTATTAAGTTACAGCCATTGTCAGTCAGTTTAACAGAGTTATTTAATTGAGTAGAAATAAAATGTGATATTTATGATCATTTATTCCTGAATTCTGGGTTATGAGGCAGCTTGTTGGATCAGCCATTTTAATTGTGCCTTAAAATTCCAAAGTAATTAAATGATTCAAAGAGAGTGTAGAGTTAGACGTTCAAATTTATCGAACAGGGGTGGGGGGCAGTTTTGAGTGACCAGTTAACGACATGCAAACGCCACACACGTCCAAGAAACAGAAATTCTCTGGTTTGTGCTACTTAAATAAAACATTTAGTTTAGTTTACTCACTGATAGGAAGAATGTGGGGGGTGTAGGTAGAGGCAATATGCCATTTAGAATGCCATCTTCCAGTCCACCCATATGCAAAACTGTAGTTCTAAATTTTCAATTTGCTGAATCAGGTTACCTTACACATTATAGTGAGAGTTCAGATACTCTGAATTACCAAAGTCAATTTAGGTAACTAATCTAAATTATTCTATGTGTGAGTAAGGTTTAATGAATAAGTGTGTAATGAACTGCAATAAACTGGCCTCCTTTTCAGGCTCCAGATGAATTAAGACTGCAATAAATCAGTTAATGAATATGAATAAATGAATTAATTGATGAACGAAGGAACAAAGATGTCATATCTAATAGAATCCCCTCTCTTAACAGTAACCCCATTACAGTATTTGGCTTCTCTCACCACATCTCATTTCCATCGGTCATTCATTATGGAATGCATCTGAAATAGAGTTTAACCCACCTACCAGCAAAGAATTACTCTATTTTGAACTTTTTAAAAACCTCCCTCACAGGTCCAGCAGACAGCTAAGAAACGTTGTGTGACCGTGTTCTGAATCACAAGCTGGATCACATCATCCTCAAATCCTGCACATTTTTCCTTAAAACAGATAAATATTGCCTTCTCCAAAAGGCTGAATGTTTTTATTATTCAGTTTATTTTCAGTCTATATGAACCCTGGGTAAAGAAGCAGATGTAAGACTTGTTTTGCTCTTCCTGTTTGCCCCACAAGCAACACGTGCTACATTAAAAACAACTAAACAATGTTTTTATGTCTATATCTTCTATGGTATGCTATTTGCATTACCAAGAAACAATCGAGAATTGCCTTTATATGAATCAGTCTCAAAATTTTGATTGTTAAGACTTTGGGACTGCAAAAAAGTAGTCCTGGGCTTATTGTGTATGTTATGATTACACAGGGCACCTGAGACCCTTCCTTCAGCTTTCATTTTTCCACCTCTCTCTCAGAGAAGCTCACCTAAAGAAGATTATCAGCATTTTTCCATCCCCTTGGGCGACTCAGAAACCAGCTCTTTTATTTAAAGGTATTGATGAGTTCTGAAATGCATGAAATATGCATGAGCTAAAGCTCATCTTGTTTGTTTGGGGTTTTCCTTGTTCTTTGCTTCAAATACATTTTGACCTATTCAGAATCTTTTAAGTGTCTATTCTAGCAATCCCCAAACACTTGAGTGCTAATTTTAATATGAAATTATTCCATCATTAACAGGATAAAGCGTAGTCCAAGATTTGTGAGCATTTAACAGTTTATTGCTGTATGCCTTTTAGCTCCAGTGACTGCTGGAAATGGCAAATTGTTCAAAATGGGTCAAATAACATGTGGGGCCTGCATTGGGAATGCAGGGTGGTGGTTTTACAAAACCCTGCAATGGACTGACACCCTGTCCTGTGTGTACATCTGAATGTAGCCATTGATTTCCAGGTTAGGCTCCAGACCCAAAGCAAATTCAGTCTGTGTAAGATATAATAAAGCATTGCAGGATGCAGAGATACAGTAAAATGACAAACAATGGGAAGGAGGAGTGTGGAGCCGGACACAATTATATGTTGTTCCCTGCTTTTAGACAATGTCTCTCAAATATTTGCTAGTCTAGATGTTTTGGTCTGTTACATTTTTCAGTCCTTTATTAGGTCATCCTTTATTATATGACCCAAAGAGCACACCAAAGTCCCTGTGTATTAGTTGACAAATAGTGTGTATGTGTAAATGTTATGCATTAAATGAATCATATTATTATACAAAGATTCTTAAAAGATTGTGAACCCATTCTAATTGTCCATGTTTCTGTACAAATATGACTTGGTACATTTCAGATTACACATTACACTTGGTTATTTAAGTGCTGAGGAAAGTGATCCAATATTCTATATCGGTGAGTGACAAAAGCATCTGGTGTAACACTTTGTGCACCAAACTATTGTAACAATTATTGTCATCCTGCAAATATTGTATCCTGCTAAATAATCCACATTATCAGATGTCCTCGCAATTTCACAAAAAAAACTGATGGTATAGTTCAGAATATATAATAGTATTCCAGGAGTGATGGCAAGTCATTCTGGCTCAGATATAGCAAAACAGAGTTTCCACCACCATGTTTCACAGATACAAGGTTATTATGCTGGAATGTAATGTATTTTTTCTCTACACATAATGCTTTCCAGGGCGGCACAGTGGCTCGGTGGGTAGCACCGCTGCCTCACCGCAAAAAGGTTGGAGCGGCCTGGGTCCTTTTTGTTTAAAGTCTGCATGGCCTTCCCATGTCCGTGTGGGTTTACTCTGGATACTCCGGTTTCCTCCCAAAGTCCAAAGACATTCATGTTAGGGTAAGTAGTGTTTCTAAAGTTGCCCTTAGTTTGTGACTGTGTGTTTGTGTGCCCTATGATGGATTTCCACTACGTCTAGGGTTGTTCCTGCCCTTGTGCCCAGAGTTGTCGGGTGGGCACCGACTGGCCTACGACCCCGTGTGGATTAAGCAGAATATATTGGATGGGTGGATAATGCTTTTCAGCGATATAGTTCAGCAAGTTTTATTGCAGCTATATGTGTCCACAGAATGTTTTTCTAATAGCCATTGTCCATGTGATGTGCATAAGTGTTATTTTTAAAGAGCAACGTCTTTCAAATTTCAACACTTGTTCCATGTTCACCATTATTGTTCGTGTGTTCTCCTGATAGTGGACTTTTGGCCAATGTGAGAGCATGCTTATGATACTTAGAAATTACCCTTGTGACTTGTAGAGTATTGCACTCCTTGGTTGGAGTGATCTTATTTGGTATACCTGGGGAGGGTAACGGTGGGCCTACATTTATTCAGTCATAGTCTCTCTGACTCGATTGGTGAAGTCCTACTTCTCTAGAGATAGACTTAAAACCTTTGGGAGCCTACTGAGCATCAACAGCTCTCCATGATGTAATCAGAAAGCTCTGTTGTTTGTGTTGTAATACACATCCACAACCATCGTGAAGATCAGACTTTAACAGATCAAATTTCTTTAAATACAACAGAGCACCTACTCACACCTGATTGTCATCACACCTAAATCTATTTTCTCCTTCAAATGAATTCTTATTGCAAGAGGTTCAAATAATTTTGCCATAACCTTGACAGCCAGCCATAATAACAGCCAAGTTTTAATTTTAAATTAATCATCAAAAGTTTCATCAGCCAGAACAAAATGGTGTATACACTACAACCAATCACTCATATCTTAAAGCACCAAATTTTACCAAATAATTCAGAAAGTGAATATTGGTATGGTAAGAGCATATTTCCACTATATTTTATGGAAAGGTCCCTGTATATTAAAATCAGACATACTTCATATATGTCTTTACTTTATACACCAGAATATATTGGAGCTGGAAACGTTCTGATTGACCCTTATGCTTGTGGTTTGGTTGGAGATTAATCTTTTGAACATGAGCAGGGCCAGGCTTATCACAGGTAATGTGTTGTGTTCTATTTTGTCTTACATTGTATTTCATCTAGCAACAAATGCTACAATATAAAATAAACAACCACTGCCTCATAATTAACCCCTGAAAAAATTATAGATAAGGGTGTAGAAAGAGGTAAGAAGCAATTAGGAACATTATCTACTTCTGTAATTTTATGGATCATCAGTTTTTTTTAAAGAGCAGACGGTTAGGGTAAATAAAATACTCCCACTTTATAATGGGAATTTAAATGCTGAAATGTAATGGGTTTTTTTTCTATACATAATGCTTTCCGGGGTGGATCAGCACGGTGGCTCTGTGGGTAGCACCACTGCCTTACAGCAAGAAGGTCCCGGGTTCAATCCCAGGGTGGCGCGGCCTGGGTGCTTTCTCTGTGGAGTCTGCATTTCCTCTCTGTGTCTGCGTGGATTTACTCCTGGTCCTCCGATTTCCTTCCAAAGTCCAAAAAGATGTGTGTTAGGCTAATTGGTGTCTCTAAAGTGTCCCTTAGTGTGTGGCTCTCTGTGTGACTGTGTGTGTGCCTTACATAAGAAATTAGGAACATCATCTACTTCTGTAATTTTCCAGATCATCAGTCTTTTTGGAGAGCAGACGGTAAGGGTAAATAAAATACCCCCACTTTATAGTGGGAATTTATATAGAGTGTTCATAAAAATGAAGCATTTACAATTAAAGCTTGTAATATAAATATTACCTACATTCTGCAGTTGTTAAGTACTGGCAACTACTAATACCCTTTATACCCAAGTGACTTTACTAGCATAACTAAAGAGCAGCATAAAATGCCAATACCTTACTAAATAAATATAAAGGAGCCTCAAACTCCTTTTTAGATTCAAGTAATCTTGGACACCCACTGGGTTGTACAACTATGCTTCAACATTATTGATTTTCAAGACATTGCCACAGGTTAAATGGATATTTGTCTACCTCTTATCTAGATATTTGTCTGCCTCTTATCTGTATGGAATTTAGCCGTTTGAAGATGGTTGGAAAAAATTATGGCGTGCCTACAGAGACTACAAAAAATTCCAATTAGCTAAATATTGGTGACACTTGCATTTTGATCACAGAGGTCCTAAAGCTCATCACAGTTAGCAGGTTTCATGATGTGTACAGATAAAATAAATGTCTGGAAAAAAAGCTGAAAGAAGGTGTTCTGGGAGGTACTCCTAACAAAATGTTACAAACGGCAAAATGAGGATGCTCATATCAAATCTCCAGGCTGTCAGTGTAATAGCAGTTAGCTGTGCACAACATGGAGAAGTTACGTCTCTGCTGGGAAAACACCACAGTTTAAAAGAAAAGGGGACTGTGATGTTTGGGCTAATTTTCATTCCGGAGATCAAACGCTAAATTTCTCTCAATAACAATAGTTGTCTGGTTTAAAGGATTGTCATATCTGTGTGTGGAATTAAATTGATGAATTCTGCAGTATATCTTTGGGGCACTGAGGTGAGGTCACATTTAATTAACATATAGCACAATGAAGCGTCTATTCAATTTCTGTTTCACGCTCTCTTTTGTCTGCATATGAGTTATTCCTCCATGTGTCTCTTCTAAACCCACCAAGGGTGTTCAAAGGTGCATGGCCAGGAAATGATGCTGCAAATTGACTTCAGGATGGATCTCCGCTCCTGTGGCTTAGTGTGTCCTAGCCAATTTCAGTCTTGACCAGTCCTCAGACGGGTTATCAGGACCTGCATGGCAATGAAGTTCATTCCCATTCACTCCTAGACAGAACTGACTTACTGTAATGGCTAGTACTAAGCGCACAATGTCCTATATTGTACTTTTTTATTGAGATATGGAAGATATCATATTGCATCAGGGTGTCTTGGTGGTGAATTGTGCAGGTGATAAAATCTGTGTAATATGAAGCTTATGTCTGGCACTGACTCCCTGCCTTACCTCGGTGTCCCTTTATCAGCTTTACAATGTATTAGAAGTAAAATACTGGTCCTCAGAAAGCCATTTGGCACCTAATTGAGCAATCCTATTACATTCCATTCACTCTTCACTTTTTCTGTGAGTGAGCTAAGGCAAAAAAGGGAAGTGTATGAATCTTATTGACTTTTTGTTGCATTTAGCATCCCAATATAAGCAAGACATCTCAATTGTGGAAGATTACTCCTTTCAATAATCATTATAATGTTACTGTGGCTAAATTATTCAACGTACACATCATTAAGTCTTTCAAATTGGATTTCTAGGTCTATTACTCATAACAATATGTGGTCAAATCATCAAAATCATAATACAGACTAAATGAATAGCACACAAACAAGTGCAAGTACAAGTGTGTATTCCTTGACTTAATCACATAGTATAATCATGCACAGTTCTAAAAACGAATCTGAACAATGTTATACAATGTTAGTAAATGTACATTGTAATTGTAGCTGCTATAGGACTAGCATTCTGGAAGTATTGCATTTACAGCCTTTTTCAATTTGTGCTACAACATTTGTATTTGTTTAAGGTCTAGGATCTAACTTGACACTTTTATATTGCTACATTATCCAGCTTAATCTAAGCTAAAAGATCAATCACCCATCATAAAGCACGCACTCATACGTATACTCATATACTAAGGGCATTTTAGAAACATCACCCAACCTAACCTGCATGTCTTTAGACTGTGAAAGATCACTGCAATACCCAGAGTAAGTCCAAACAGACACAGGAAGGATGTGCAAACTCCACACAGAAAGGACCCCAGCCGCACCCCCTGGAAAAGAACCCAGGACCTTCTTACATTTACATTTACAGCATTTAGCAGACGATCTTATCCAGAGTGATTTACAATTAATACAGTCTTACAGTTCAAAAAATTGTAGGTTAAGGGCCTTGCTCAAGGACCCAACTGTGGCAGCTTGGAAGAGGTGGGGTTTGAAACCTGAATCTTATCCACTACACTACCTCAGCTACCGCACTGAGCCACTATGCCACCCCTAGTTTTTTTCAGTGTATTTTTCATCATAAAGTGAGATATAAAACAGAACAGAGACTTTAGCAACTTCTAAAGATTACATTTAGTCATTCTGCACTGTTTAGCACTGCTTTAACAGTGAATATTGGTAAGAACAGAAGAACGGTATTTACTTTTCCCTGTTTGATGACCTTTTTGTCATATCTTAAATTCTCAGATGTTCTAAACCCATGGCCTATGTAACACTGGTAGTCCTTTTATTAATATATATTATTTATATATGTATTCAGCCTTGTGTCAGCACAGGGTTGCCATTCCTCAACATGTTTTCACACTACCAAGCTAGCAATTTGTTATATTTTCTGTATTTGTTTATTCGTTTTAAAAATAAATGCTATAACAGAAATCTTATAATGAACCCTTTTTCACATGAAACAAAGCAAAATACTGAATTTACAGCTCTGTTAGCTTCTCTACACTATCTAAGACTCAGTTCCCCACTAGAAGTGCTAATATAATACATAGTATAATACCTCTCTATTTCAGCCAGTTTGTAAACCTTTCCATATGCATCATTGGAAACAGGCTTTTAATTTAAAATACTATTGTTTCAGCCATACCCATGGTTCTATTCACACATGTGGGACCACAAATGCCTACAAAATAAATAGCCTCCAAACATAAAGAAGCAATATACATTGATAAAGGTTTTTTATGAGTCATTTATACTAAAGGTATAGGGATAATTTGTGAGCCTATGCTGGGCAGAAATGAGGCAGAGAAAATCAAACAGTCATGCAATGTGATTGACACCCAGCTTGACAAACATTCCTACTACATTACAAGTGGCCTGTGTTGTGATTTTTATTTTTATTTGTAATGAACTACCTTTTAACGGAAACTTAGAATCAAGTTATAATACTGATGACCAGAGATGTATAAAGTACTGGAGTACAGTAGTGAAGTAGAAGTACAAGTACTATATTAAAAAGGTGACTTGAGTAGAAGTAGAAGTATTATTTAAACACCATAGTTAAGTAGAAGT